>JZKD02S2307701.1:15831-33412 GCA_000966675.3 Picea glauca | reverse complement strand
TCACGCTTGACACCCCAAAAATCCAACTGAGCATTCGTAAGGGACCTATGTAATTGTCCGAAGGGTTCTAGTTCAGAACCAGAAGAGCCATTTCAGCTCCAGAATCAGAAGATCCTGACCAAGAGGTCATGCAGCCCTTAGGAGGGATAGGGTGTCTTCATCAAGTGGTATCAGAGCCCATTTTTCGTCTGTATATTTTAGGTGAAGGAGGAAAAAGAAGGAGACAGAAAACTTGGAGTTGTACTCTGTGTGTGACAGAAAATCAACACAATGTCGCTAAGAAGATGAGATCTGCCTTTAGCCAACCGTGTTGTAGAAAGGGAGATGCAAGATTTCTACACCCGAATGGAAGCAATGGAAGTAGCACAGAGAAGAGAACCTAACTTTGGGGATGTAAGTGATGCAGAAAGTGAAGTGGTTGAGGTTGAAGAAGCTGCAGGAGAGGATGTTGTAGAAGAACGTTTGTTGAGAGTAGTTGCCATATTGGGAGGTAGAGCTAAGATAGAGGTCCCCATGTATGAGGGAAATCTAGATGTTGAAGAACTATTGGACTAGATAAGGTCCATGGACAAACACTTTGACTATGAAGATGTCGATGAGGAAACAAAGGTGAAGTAGACAGTCACCAGTCTAAAAGGGCATGCAACAATGTGGTGGGACGAACTGCAGGATGAGAGGAGAAGTAAAGGAAAACAGAGGATTAAGAGTTGGGACAGGATGGTAGACAAACTAAAGGCTAATTTCATACCCAAAGACTACTAGATCAATCTGTTCAGGAAGTTACAAAACCTAAGACAGAAAGGGATGATAGTCAAGGAGTACACCAAGGAGTTCTATTGGTTGAACATCAAAACTAGACAAAGGGAGAGAGATGAAGAAAGAGTTGCTAGATATATAAATGGCTTGAGATATGAGATCCAATATGAGATTAGCATGATGTCAGTAAGGACTGTGGAATATGCTTATTAGTTTGCGCTAAAGGAAGAGGAGAAGCTATCCAGAAAATAGAACTAGCAAGGAAGAGGTAAGATCTCTATCCTAAGAAAAATTAATGGACTTATCCATGGCAGAGCACATCAGTCTAAGGATGAGGCTGAGAAACCACACAATCACTTGGAACGAGGAGGAAGTTGACGAGGGAGACAGAATGGTAGAATAAACTCTTCTAGAGGAAGAGGCAAAGGAGGAGTAAGGTGCTATAACTGTGGAAAGGAAGGGCACATGTCTTGGGAATGTCCCAATAAAAAGAAAGGAGGAGAAGCTTAAATTTCATAATCACAACGAAGATATGTTGAGGTAGAAGGAGCAGAGGATGGAGCATCTCTAATGTTGAGAAAAATTATCTTAAAACCAGAGGCAGAAATTGAAAAGACAGTGCGGAGAAACAGTCTCCTTAGGACAGCTTGCAAGACTAAGGATAAAGTATGCAAGGCGATCGTTGACAGTGGGAGAACTGACAATATAGTATCCATAGAGATGGTGGATAAATTGGAGTTGAATAAAACTACACATCCGAGGCCATATAAAGTCTCATGGATGCAAAAAGGACACTAGGTAATGATCGCTAAACAATGCCTAGTTCAAATTAAAATAGGAGGATATAAATATGAAATCCTATGTGATGTAATTCCCATGGATGTATGCCAGATTCTGTTGGGAATACCATGACAGTTTGACAAAAATTTAATTCACAATGGAAGAAATAATACATATACATTAGACAAGAATGGTAGGACGCATATGTTGCTGCCAATGGAAGAGAAGAGAGCGAAAGAGGAAGCCAGCACAAGCTTACTTCTCATGAGTGGGAAGGAACTCCTGAAATAGGTCAAGTAAGAAGAGGAGATGTAGTTCAGTATGGTGAGGAAGCCCAGAGTCATCCTTACAGGTACATCAGTGAATGATCTACCTGAAGAAGTTCAGGAGCTGCTGGACAATTTTGCTGATATAGTGGTGGATGAGTTGCCAAACTCATTGCCACCCATCAGGAGTATCATTCATCATATCGACTTGATACCAGGAGAAAGTCTGCCAAACAAGGTAGCATACAGATTAACACCTCGAGAAAATGAGGAGGTGAAGAACCAAGTCCAAGAGTTGCTGGATAAGGGCTTAGTCAGAGAAAGTTTGAGCCCATGCGCAATACCAACTTTGTTAATCCCAAAGAAAGATGGAGGATGGAGAATGTGCATAGAATCGAGAGCCATCAACAAGATCACCATCAGCTATAAATTCCCTTTACTAAGAATGGATGATTTAATGGATTTCTTAAGTGGAGAAAATTTATTTTCTAAGATAGACCTGAAAAGTGGATATCACTAGATCAAGATGAGAGAAGGTGATGAATGGAAAACAACCTTTAAGATGAATGAAGGCCTATATGAGTGGCTAGTTATGCCATTTGTCTTAATGAATGCCCCGAGCACTTTTATGAGGCTAATGAATGAAATTCTAAAAGATTTCATTGGAAAGTTCATGGTTGTATATTTGGACAATATATTGGTCTTTAGTAGGACTAAAGAGGAGCATTTGAGGCACCTAACGCTAGTAATGAGAAGGCTATAGCAAGAGAAGTTGCTGATCAATTTGAAGAAATCCTCTTTTATGAAGATAGAACTCATTTATTTTGGTTTCATGATCTCGTTGAATGAACTGAAGATGGATCTAGAGAAGTTGAAAGTGATGAGAGAATGGTCATCACCAAGGATCATGTTCGAGGTAAGGAGCTTCCATGGTTTAGCAAGTTTTTATAGAAAGTGCATTAGAGACTTCAGTGGGATTTGTGCACCAATGATGGATACAATGAAGAATCATAACAAGTCTTTTAAATGGACAAAGGAGCCTAAAAAGAGCTTCAATATACTAAAGGAGCAGGTAACAAAACAACCATTTATGGTCTTGCCGAATTTTGAAAAGACATTCCAGGTAAGATGTGATGCAAGTGGAGTTGCAATAGGAGAAGTTCTGAGTCAGGACAATCAACATGTTTCCTATTTCAGCGAGAATTTGAATGAGATTAAGAGGAAATACTCCACATATGACAACGAGTTCTATGCCATAATTCAAGCATTGAAGAAATGGAGGCATTATCTTGTCCCACAAGAGTTTGTCTTGTACAACGTTAACCAGTCTTTACAATTCATAACCTGACAAGAAAAACTGAACCAGAGGCATGAAAAATGGGTTGAATATATGCAAAATTTTACTTTTGTCATAAAAAATATTGTTGGGGATGCTAACAAGGTTGCTAATGTGTTAAGCAAGAGATGTTTAATTCTGCAGGAATTCCAGGTGAAGACCTTGGGGTTTGAACACCTTAAGGACATGTATTGTGATGATACAGATTTCAAGGAGGCCTACGAAGCATGTACAAGCTCTGTACTGAGAGATAGAAGTCAGTGGACAAAGTATATTGTTCAGGAAGGATTGTTGTTTAGAGGAAATCAATTGTGCATACCAATATTCTCAATGAGGGACAATCTTCTGAAGGAGAAGCATAGTGGAGGATTGGCTAGACATTTTGGCCATGATAAAACGTTTTCATAGTTGAGAAGCTCGTACTATTGGCCAGGTATGAGAACAGATGTGATAAAGTTGGTGAATAGATGTAGAATATGCCAACATGCAAAGGGGAAAAGACAAAACACTGGATTGTATCAACCATTGCCAATACCAAAGAGGCCTTGGGATGTAATAAGAATGGATTTTGTGTTGGGATTTCTGAGAACACAAAGAGGATTTGCCTCCATATTTGTGGTGGTGGATAGATTTTCAAATATGGCACATTTCATCCCATGCCAGAAGACCAGTGATGCAACACATGTTGCAAATTTTTTTTTCAGAGAAATTGTGAGACTTCATGGACTATCTAGGAGCATTGTCTCAGAAAGAGACACAATTTGTTGGTCACTTTTGGAGGACGTTGTGTAAGAATATGGGGACAGATTTTTCCTTCAGATCATCTTATCACCCTCAGATAGATGGGCAAACTGAGGTGGTAAATAGAAGTTTGGGAAACTTATTGAGAAGCCTAGTTACTGAACACCATAACCAGTGGGATCAGATTCTAACACAAGAAAAATTTGCATACAATGACTCACAAAGTAGAAGCACTGGAAGGAGTCTATTCCAAATATTATATGGAATGCAACCCAGGGGAATGTATGAGTTAAGGGACTTGGAATAGGGAGAGATCAGAAGCGTTGGAGTAGAGGATTTTGCTGCTAAGATGCAGAGACTCCATGGTCGGATCAAAGAACAACTACAGAGTTCTAATCAGAAGTACAAAAACAGAGATGATCAACATCACAGGGAACTTCAAATTGATGTGGGAGATTAGGTTTTAGCACATCTTAGGAAGGAAAGGTTCCCTAGGGGAACATATAAAAAATTGAAGATGAAGAAGATAGGACCCTGTAAGATCTTGAGGAAGTTTGATGAAAACACCTATGAGATTGAACTGCTAGATGGTGTGGGAATTTCACCCATATTCAATGTTTTCAACCTGTACCCTTACAGGAAAGATGACACAGAAGGGTCATAATATCAAGGAAAGATTCAGTGGGAGAAACAAATGCCTGTGGAAGAAAAGCTGCAGGTGGAGAAAATTGTTGATCAGAGGATTGGCAAGAAGACCAGAAGGAAGACTTATTTTGAGTATCTGGTCAAATGGAAAGGACACCCAATATAATATGCTAGTTGGGAAAATGAAGTTACCATCTAGAAGCAAGGAAAATCAGTAGAGGAACTCATGGACAGGAGTCCATGAATTTTTGTCAAGGGGAGTATGATGGAGGAGCATCATTGGCAAGTGCGCAAAGGCAGGACCAGTCAACACGTGTGAGTTCTTTTAGAAATTCAACGTTGACAGTTGCAGTCAATTTTTTGAAATCTTCCTTCACTCAGTGCCGGAATTCACCTTTGGAGGCATGCTTGAACCGATGCTGAATTTTACCCTTTGAGGCACATTTTGAAAATTGTAAACAGAGCAAGAGTTTCCACTTCAGCTCTAGAATGCGACTGAACTTAGATAGTGTAGGAGGAATCTTAGAGTAGGAAAGTATCTAGGGGAAACCCTAGAAACATCTTTGAGTTATGTAGAAGTTTACAAACCCAGTTAGAGAGAGCTGGAATATAGAGAAAAATTAGTTGTAAGAGAGAGCTGCAAGTTAGCAGGAGGAAAATGTTTTTTGAGTTACTATAATTTTGAAAGTAATCTGTAGCCATTAGGCACTTACGAATAGAACCAAATGGAAAATTGATCCAAATGTGTTGTGCTTGGACTGTTTGTATTTTCCTGTTATTTTTTGTTTTATAAACAAGTGAATGGAACTGTGAGATTTTTGGCAATTTCAATTGTTTCTCTTCATTTGGATCTCTGCAAGGTGTGCATTGAGTCAGGGAGGAACACTATGGATTTTTTTTCTCTTCACTAGGAGATCTATAAGGTGTGCATCGATCCAGAGACAAAACGCCATGAATCTGAGCTATCGAACTCCCTCAGACGCAAGGAGTGAGCAGGAGCCGAAGTCTGAACCAGACAAAGCTCAGAAGGAATAAAACTTTGGAAAGTGTTATCGGGATCCAGGAACCCATTCCCTGGAGGGAGAGAAGACTGAGTCTTCGCAGACTTAGAAATATCCTAAATCAAAATTGAGTAAAATCTCAGGGGGCAGAACATCGTCGAGCATTGGATCGAGGTGGAAATCCCCGTAGACTATCCGATTGAAGGAAGGAGAACAGGCTTTAACCCTGCATAGAACTAGGAGGAGAGTTTGAAAATCTGAACGGATGGTGGAGAATCCTCGAGGAGGAACAAAAAACCCCCATAGGCCATCGGATCAGTTAGAACTATGAGGAGCTTAGCGATGAGGGTTTCTCAGCGTTCATTTCGGGACTTCAAGTACCAGGAGGTGGAAGGACAGAGGCTCTTGTCTTTCAAAAAAATGAATTGTGAAATTGTGAAGTCACAATTCGATCAGAGCCGTCAATCATAGGATGATCTGGACTATTGGTCCATTTCGGGACTTTGGGTACTAGGAGTTGGAAAGAAAAAGGTTCTTGTCCCTTAGAACCCTGAATCGCGAAATAGAAAAATCATGATTCGATGTGAGTTGTTGATCACAGGGATTATTGTGAGTCGTTGATTGAACACCAAGGCATTTTGGTGTTTTGGCATTTCAGCATTTCAGATTTTCGGCAGCCAGAGACTCCAAGGAGCGAGGATACCCTTTGTACCCTAATTTCATGAAATGTGAAATCCTAAAATTAATAGGCACCGGGCATTTCAAATTTTCGGTGACTGGAGACTCCAAGGAGAAGGGATACTCTTTGTATCCTAATTTCACGAAACGTGAAATCCAAAAATCAAGAGGTGCCAGGAATTTTGGATTTTCGATGGCCAGAGGTTCTAAGGAGCAAGGACATCCTAGACATTCTAATTTCACAAAGCACAAAATCTCGAAAGAATAGGCACCAGGAATTTCAGCTTTTCGGCGACTAGAGACCCTAAGGTGCAAGGATATCCCTTGCATCCAGATTTCGTGAAACACAAAATATCGAAGGAGAGAGCACTAGCCATTTTGGCATTTTGGCTACCGGAGGTTCGAGAGACAAAAAGATAGGAAACTTGACTCAAGAAGTCTTGGTCCATGATAAGTTCCTTTTCGTCTTGGCACTTGGTCACAACCCTTGGTCGCACATTGTGGGAGCTCACGCTTGACGCCCAAAAAGTCCAACTAATCAGTCGTAAGGGACCTGTGTAATTGTCCTAAGGGTTCTAGTTCGGAACAAGAGGAGCCATTTTGGCTCCAGAATCAAAATATCCTGACTGGGAGGTCACACAACCCTTAGGAGGGATAGGGGGTCTGCATCAAAGCATGAGCATAAGAGAAAAATAAAGAGGAAAAGTGGGATAAAGGATAACAATAGTTTCTCTTGGAAGTTGCAAAAGAGTCGAGTACTTGATTCGAGGGTGAGTCAAGGTTTGTGGTTGGAGCCTATTGGGCCCTTCATTTTTTATAAGGAGTTGTGCAAAGACTATAGTCCCATTTTTGGCCTAGTATGAGTTGCGCAATATGTAGAAGAAGTTGGACAGAAGAGCAAGGAGAAGTAACAGAAATCAGTTGCGAAAAGGACAACACAACTCCAGCAAAGAAAAAGAAGTTGCAACAGAAAAAGAAAGAGTGAAAACTAAATCCATATGACATGAATTATCTTATATATAGGGATGAGTATGATTGGAAAAGGGTTCATTGGGTTTGTTCGGTTCTCCCCCTATTGGTTGATATGATGAGTGTAAGGTTTTGTTCATAGTTGTTGTTGTCTACTGTGGAGAAGTCAGGTTTTAAGTTTTGTAATGTAATCAATACACCATTTTGGTAATTAGAGCTCTACGACATGGGTGCATAGCCAAGATTCTATAAAAGAACACTACTTGGTATCTCTGAGATTGTAATTGAGAAAGATCTAGAGATAATATATGAAGAAGGATCCAAAACTTGAAAATATGTTGCATCTTTCTGTGTTTATACTATTGCATTGTATCTCTAAAGTACTTCTTTATGTTTCATAAGCTCCACATGATGTTTTTGTACATGAATTCTTTTCACAACCTAAGTAGCTTTAGTTCTTGTGTATGTGAGTTCAGATCTATTTGGTAGTTAGATGTCTTGCACAAGATTAGGGTGAATATTGAAGGTTTTGTGAACCCACCTATGTATTCTCCTTGCCCTTTCCTATAACTTTTTCTTAGAAATGCTTCAGGTGAGAATTCTTCTATTCCGAGGAGATCAAAAAGTCAGTGTTGTAGACTACATGGTACCTTTTGTTGGTAACCTAAGAAGTACCCTGGTCTGACCAATCCCGTACCAATAAATTCTCTCCTTTTAGTAGGTCTCCTTCCATCGAATTCAACCCATCTATTCTAGAAACGAGACCTAGATTCCTATGAGTACCTAGAGGCTTTCTATCATCAATGGTAGGTTCTCTCACCATCGACAGTTGGGAATACATCAATTTCTCTTGATCAATGGATTCTTCAAGTGTTCCACCTCAACACCTTTATTAACATTTGTAAGAATGTACTCAGTGCCTTGATACCTACTTTCATCATCGATAGGTTGTCTCACATTTTTTAACAGTATACATTAATGACTAATAATCAAAGGAAGTCTCATTGTGTTCGACCTCAACTTCTTTATTCACATGATGTAGACTTTCACCTTTGGTGGATCGTGTCGAAGACTTGAAGACATCATTTCATAGTTACAAATTTCTTGATTTGTTGCTATGATTCATTGGGCCACTACCTATTTGACTTTAGTGATCATGGGAGATCATATTGTACTCCATTGTATACATATATCTTTAGATTGATTTTGAGACTGGTTTTCACTAGGCCTTGTTTGTGACTATGAAAACTTGTGGCATGTATCTACTTTTTTATTTCCTATTCATGGACATGAACAAATATTTGGTATATTTCCACATGCATCTAGAGTTTAAGTCAAATTGGCAACCATGTCCGCAGAGTCATTATAGATTGTAATATTAATATGAGAAACTAGTTCATCTAGATGGGTCTCCATTACTCCACTTCTGAGAATCATAATTTATTTCAACCATTGAAGATACTCCTCTAACCTCACACATTAGGGGGCACTTGTTATAGTAATATTTTCCTCATGCCATGTAAAATTTCTCAAAAGGTCTTTTCCATTTCCCTATGCAGACTTTAAGTCCCATTTTGCAGTTCTCAGAGCTATACAACATGTGTATATGGAAGTTGCACCATTACAGCCCAAGTACATCGGGTTTTGTACTCAAAATTTAAAAATGGTGTCGGTTTTCCATGTCACATCATGAGATCCATGATCCTTGAACTTCCGTATACAGGAAATGTTCTGACTCAGCCCTTCAGTTCCATTTAAAGGATATAAATGGGACTTATCCAAGTTGTGAAAAGAGGAGAAGAATTCAACTTTGAGAGAAAAGTTACTCTGAAGAAATTATTGACTTCATATCGATTCTTCATCCCTTTCTCCTTTTAAGTCTGAAGACATTGTTCAATCCCCAAGCTCTTCCCTATTTTATGGAGAACCTCATTGTCTCTCTTATATGATATTTCATTTGATGGAGGATTGCAGTGGTGGAGGCCCAGCTGGAAGGGACTTAGTTTCTCAGTTTTGAACATGCTGACACAAAATTTTGTAATTCATACACTTTTGTTGATTACATTTTAATAGAAATACTCTTTTCTCATCCAATTAATGTCTTGAAAATATTTGAATTGTTATTCCATGGGTTTATTTGTTATGAATATTGATGGATTATGCTAGTATATGTGCTAACTTTATATATTATCACCAAATGCTTATGTATTTTGGTTGTCGAGGACAAGTTGCAAGTTTATTGCTTTGATTCAAGTGCTCAATGATGGATTTCATTGAACGTCTGGATGAGTTAGGCTCTTTATCTTATCTTGTTATAAGGTTTTTTTATACAATGTACTTGAGATTATAGTTGATTTTTGTTTTCATTTCCATATATTTTGTTTTACTCTATGCCATTGAGTGATTTTTCCCAGTATGGTCGCCAATTCTATTACGAGGAAAATCACTCTATGGAATGGGGGTAAACCACAACACATGGAAATGACTACAAAAAACAACTCTAATATCATGTATTCTATATAAAAAAATAGATGCAGACCTCCTATCCCTCCTCAAGGATACGCGACCTCTTGGTCAGGATCTTTTGGTTCAGGAGATGAAATGGCTCTTCTAGGTCCAAACTGGAACCCTTCGAACGAATGCACAAGTCCCCCACAAATTCTCAATTGACTTTTCCAAGTGTTAAGCGTGAGCTCCCAGAGCACACAACCAAGAGCCGTGACCTCCGGCTAGGCTCAGGTTCCAACGCCTATTCGTTTGAGTTTCACAGTTTTCAAAATTAGGGTACAAGGGGTATCCTTGCTCTTTGGAATCCCTGGTTGCTGAAATGATGAAATCCCAGTGACCCGATATCTACAGCTCAAATCTCTCTTTGATTGACGAATACGCTTATTTCAACATTTTGTGTTTCGTGAAATTAGGGTACAAGGGGTATCCCTGCTCCTTGGAATCCTCAGTTTCTTAAATTCTGAAATCCCGATGACTCGAGATATACGGATCAGATCTCTCTCGTATCGACGACTATGCTAATTTCGACATTTTGCGTTTCGCGAAATCAGGGTACAAGGGGTATCCCTGCTCCTTGGAATCCCCAGTTGCCGAAATTCTGAAATCTCAATGACTCGATATCTATGGCTCATATCTCTCTCAAATCAATGGACAGACTTATTTCATCATTTCAGGTTTTGTAAAATTAGGGTACAAGGGATATCCCTGCTCCTTGGAATCTTTGGTTGTCGAAATGCCAAAATCTCGATGACTCAAGATCTACGGTCCATGTCCAACCTCGATATTTTGCTATTTTGCAATTCAAGGTTTTGGGAGACAAGGACCTATGTCCCCACTCCTTGGAATCCCTAGTTTCCAAAATGAAAAAATATGATGGCATTCAATCAATGGCTCACAATAATCCCTAAGATATACGTTCCATGTCCAACCTCGCTATTTCGCTATTTCACGATTCGAGGTTTTGGGAGACAAGGACCTCTATCCTTCCAACTTGCAATACCCAAAATCGTGATGTGGAATAATGATCTAGATCTATCTGAGATTAATGGCCACTATTTCTCCTGAGATTTGGACGTCAAGAAGCCCTCTCCACTAATCTCCTCGCAGCTCCACCTTATCCAACGACTTCCGGGGTTTCGATGTTTCTCCTCAAGAACTCTCCATCGTCCATTCAGATCTTTGAGATCTCCCCTCTTGGATATATGAAATGTTAAAGCCTGTGCTCCTACCTCAAATCTGACAATCCATGGGATTCTCCACCACGATCCAATCCTCGACGATGTTCTTCCTCCTAATATTTTTCTCACTCCAGACTTAGAATATTTTCTAAGTCTTCGAAGACTCGGTCTTCGCTTCTTCCAGGGAATGAGTTCTTGGATCTCGATAACACTTTCTGAAATGTTGTTCCTCCTAAGGTTTGTCTGGTTCAGACTTCGATTTCCCACACACTCCTTGGATCTAAGGGATTTCAATAACTCAAATCCATGGTATTTCTCACAGAGAAATTCCTCCTGATTTCCTTACGTTCCTCTGTGACTCGATGCACACCTTGCAGAACTCCCAATAAAGAGAAATAATTGAAACTGGAAAAACTCACAGTTCCATTCACTTGTTCATGTAAACAGAAATGACATAAAAATGCACACAGTCCACACACCATACATTTGGATCAATTTTCCTTATGTTATATTCACATGTTCCCAATGTCTACATAATACATTCAAAATTATAGTAACTCAAAAACTAATATCTTCTGCTTAAACCGCAGTTCTCTCTTATAGATAATTTCTCTCTGTATTGCAACTAACCCCAACTAGGCGTACAAACTTCTACTTAACTCAAAAATATTTTTAGGGTTTCCCCTGGTTACTTGCCTACTCTAAAATTCATCCTATGCTATCTTAGTTCAATCACATTCTAGAGTCGTAGTGGAAACTCCTGCTCTATTTACGATTTTCAAAATGTGCCTCAAAGGGTAAAATTCAACACTAGTTCAAGCATGCCTCCAAAGGTAAATTTCGACGTTGAGTGAAGGTGGATTTCAAAATTGGTTGTAACTACCCATGTTGAAGTTCTGGAATAACTCTCACATTTTGAGTGGTCCCGCCTCCAAGCTCTTGCCAACGATTCTCTTGCATCATACTCCCCTTGAGAAATATTCATGGACCCTTGTCCATGAGCTCCTCTACTGACTTTCCCTACTTCTGGATAGCAGCTTCATTTTCCCAATTGGAATACTATATTGGGTGCCCCTTCCATTCGACCAGATATTCAAAATAAGTCTTTCTCCTAGTCTTCTTGCCAATCCTCTGATCAACAATTTTCTCCATCTATGGCTTTTCTGCCACAGGCATCTATTTCTCCCACTAAAATTTTCCTTGAGCTTATGAACCTTCTGTTTCATATTTCCTGTATGGATACAAGTCTAAAACATTGAATATGGGAGAAATTCCCACACCATCTGGCAACTCAATCTCATAGGTGTTTTCATCAAACTTCCTCAAGATCTTACAAGGTCCTATATTTTTCATATTCAACTTGTTGTATCTTCCCCTAGGGAATCTTTCCTTCCTGAGATGTGATAAAACCTAATCTCCTACTGCAAATTGAATTTCCCTGCGATGTTGATCAACTCTGTGCTTGTATTTTTTATTAGAGCTTTCCAATTGTCCTTTGATCTAGATATGGAGTTGCTCCATCTCCGCATCAAAATCCTCTACTCCAGCGCTCCTAATCTCACCCTGTTCCAAGTCTCTCAACTCAAACACTCCCCTGGGTTGCATTCCATATAGTATTTGGAATGGGCTCCTTCCAATGCTCCTATTTGGTGATTCATTGTATGCAAATTCTATTTGTGGCAGAATCTAATCCCACTGGTTATGATGTTCAGTAACTAGACTCCTTATTAATTCCCCACACTTTTATTTACCACTTCAGTCTGCCCATCTGTTTGAGGGTGATAAGCTAAGATGAAGGAAAAATTCGTCCCCATCTTCTTCCACATCATCCTCCAAAAGTGACCAACAAAGTTTGTGTGTCTATCTGAGACAATGCTCTTGGGTAGGCCGTGAAGTCTCACAACTTCTTTGAAAAACAAATTTGCATCATGCGTTGTGTCACTGGTCTTCTGGCATGGGATGAAATGTACCATCTTTGAAAATCTATCCACCACCACAAATATGGAATCAAATCCTCTTTGTGTTCTTGGCAATCCCAACACAAAATCCATGCTTATTACATCCCAAGGCCTCTCCGGTATTGGCAATGGTTTATACAACCTAGTGTTATGCCTTTTCCCCTTAGCATGTTGGAAGATTCTACATCTGTTCACCAAATTTATCACTTATGTTCTCATACCTGGCCAATAGTATGAACTGATCAACTGTGCAAATGTTTTATCGTGGCCGAAATGTCCAGCCAATCCTCCACTATGCTTCTCCTTCAGAAGATTGTCCCTCATTGAGCATCTTGGTATGCACAATTGATTTCCTCTGAACAACAATCCTTCATGAACCATATACTATGTCCATTGACTTCTATCTCTCAGTACAGGGCTTGTACATGCTTCATAGGCCTCCTTGAAATTTGTATCATCACAATACATATCCTTAAGGTGCTCAAACCCCAAGGTCTTCACCTGGAATTCTTGCAGAATTAAACATCTCCTGCTTAAAGCATCAACAACTTTGTTAGCATTCCCAACAATATGGTTTTTGACAAAAGTAAACTTTTGCATAAATTCAACCCATTTTGAATGCCTTTGATTTAGTTTTTCTTGTCGGTTTATGAATTGTAAATCTTGGTTATCGTTGTACAAGACAAACTCTTGTGGGACAAGATAATGCCTCCATTTTTTTAATGCAATAGGTTTATTATCCTGAATCAAAACTACTCCTATTGCAATTATGCTCGCATCACATCTCACCTAAAATGTCTTTTCGAAATTCGGCAAGACCAGAATTGGTCGTTCCATTATCTTCTCCTTTAGTATATTGAAGCTCCTTTTGGCCTCCTCTATCCATTTAAAATACTTGTGTCGCTTATTTACTGTATCCATCATGGGTGCACAAATGCCACTGAAGTCTCTAATGAACTTCCTATAGAAGATTGCTAATCCATGGAAGCTCCTTACCTTGAACATGCTTCTTGGTGACGACCATTCTCTAATCACTTTCACCTTCTATGGATCCATCTTCAGTTCATTTGAAGAGATCAAAAAACCCAAATAAATGAGTTTTGTGTTCATAAAAGAGGATTTCTTCAAATTGATCAACAACTTCTCCTATTGTAGCCTCCTCATTACTAGTGTTAGGTGCCTCAAATGATCCTCTTTAGTCTCGCTAAATATTCGTATATCATCCAGATATAAAACCACAAACTTACCAATGAAATCCTTTAGAATTTCATTCATCAGCCTCATAAAAGTGCTCGAGGCATTCATCAAGCCAAATGGCATAACTAGTCACTCATACAGACCTTCATTCATCTTAAAGGATGTTTTCCACTCATCACCTTCTCTCATCCTGATCTGGTGATATCCACTTTTCATATCTATCTTAGAAAAGAAATTTTCTCCACTTAATCAATCCATTAAATCATCCATTTTTGATAAAGGAAATTTATACGTGATGGTGATCTTGTTGATGGCTCTCGAGTCTATGCACATCCTCCATCCTCCATATTTCTTTGGGCTTAACACAGTTGGTATTCTGCATGGGCTCAAACTTTCTCTAACCAAACCCTTATCCAACAATTCTTGGACTTGTTTCTTCACCTCCTCATTTTCGTGAGGTGTTAATCTCTATGCTTCCTTGTTCGACAGGCTTGCTCCTAGTATCAAGTCAATATGATTATTGATACTCCTGACGGATGGCAATGAGTTTGGCAGCTCATCCACCACTATATCAACAAAATTATCCAGCAACTCCTGAACTTCTTCAGGCAAATCATCCATTGACATACTTGTAAGTATGACTCTGGGCTTCCTCACCACAGCGAACTGCATCTCCTGTTCTTCCTTGAATTCTTTTAGGAGTTCCTTCCCACTCATGAGAAGTATTCTTGTGTTGGATTCCTCTTTCGATCTCTTCTCCTCCATTGGCAGCAACATATGCATGCTACCATTCTTCTCCAATGTATATCTATTCTTCCTTCTATCGTGAATGACATTTCTGTCAAACTACCATGGTATTCCCAAACAAATGTGGCATACATCCATGGGGATTACATCACATGGGATTTCATATTTATATCTTCCTATTTTAATTTCAACCAGACATTGTTTAGTGATCATTACTTGGTGTCCTTTTCGCAACCATGAGACTCTGTATTGCCTTGGATGTGCATTTGTCTTTAGCTCCAATTTATCCACCATATCTGTGGATACTAGGTTGTCTGTACTCCCACTGTCAAAGATAACCTTGCATACTTTGTCCTTAGTCTTGCAAGTTGTCCGGAAGAGATTGTTTCTCTACACTCACTTTTCAATTTCTGCCTTTGGTTTTAAGAGAACTTTTCTCAACATCATAGACGCTCCATACTCTACTCCTTCTACTTCAACATCTCTTCGCCTTGCTTCTAAAATGTGAGCTTCTCCTCCTTCCTTCTTCTTCTCGAGACATTCTCAAGACATGTGCCATATCTTTCCAGAGTTATAGAACCTTACTCCTCCTCTGTCTCTTCCTATAGAAGAGTTTCTTCCACCACTATGTCTCCCTCGTGAACTTCCTCCTCATTCTGAGTGATTGTGTGGTTTCTCAGTCTCATCCTTAGATTGATGTGCTATGTCACAGTTAAATCCCTTGATTTTTCTTGGGATCGAGCCTTTACCTCTTCCTCGCTAATTTTTTTTTCTATCCAGCTTCTCCTCTGCCCTTAGTGAAAACTGATAATAATCTTCCACAGTCCTGACTAAAATCATGCTAAGCTCGTCTTGGATTTCATATGTCAAGCCATTTATATATCTGGCGACTCTTTATTCATCTCTCTCCCTTTGTCCAGTTCTAATGTTCAGCCAATATATCTCCTCGGTGTACTCCTTGACTGTCATCCCTTTCTATCTTAGGTTTTGTAGCTTCCTGAATAGATTGATCTGATATTCTTTGGGTATGAACTTAGCCTTCAGTTTGGCTACCATCCTGTTCCAACCTTTTATCCTCTGTTTTCCTTTACTTCTCCTCTTAGCCTGCAGTTCATCCCACCATAGTGTTGCACGCCCTTTTAGCCTAGCGACTACCTTCTTCACCTTCTTCTCCTCATTGACATCTTCACAATCGAAGTGTTTTTCCATGGACCTTATCCAATCCAACAATTCTTTAGAATCTAGATTTCCCTCGTACAATGGGACCTCTATCTTATCTCTGCCTCCCAATTCGGCAACTGCTCTCAACAAATGTTCTTCTGCAGCATCCTCTCCTGCAGCTTCTTCAACCTCAACCTCTTCACTTTCTGCATCATTGACATCCCCAACGTCAGGTGCTCTTCTCTGTGTTGCTTCCATTATTTTCAATTGGGTGCAAAGCTCTCACATCTCCCTCTCTTTAGCATGGTTGACTAATGGTGGATGTCGTCTTCTTGGTGGAATTATGTTGACTAACTATCACATATAGAGTACAGCTCTGATTTCTCTGTCTCCTTATTTTTCTCCTTTGCCTGAAGTATATAGTCAAAAAGTTGATGCTCTGATACCACCTGATGTAGACCCCCTATCCCTCCTCAGGGTTGTGTGACCTCCTGGTCAGGATATTCTGGTTCGGGAGATGAAATGGCTCTTTTGGTTCCAAACTGGAACCCTTC
Source organism: Picea glauca (assembly GCA_000966675.3). Lineage (NCBI taxonomy): Eukaryota > Viridiplantae > Streptophyta > Pinopsida > Pinales > Pinaceae > Picea > Picea glauca. Next base: position 16,937 of record JZKD02S2307701.1, on the reverse strand, counting down.
AAACAAACTCATAGGTCCCCCACAAATGCTCAATTTAATTTTCCAAGCATCAATCATGAGCTCCCACAGCACATGACCAAGAGTCGTGACCTTCGACTAGGCTCAAGTTCTAGCGCCTATTCCTTCAGGTTTTGTGGTTTGCAAAATCAGGGTGCAAGGGGTATCCCTACTCATTGGAATCCCTGGTTGATGAAATGTCGGAATCTTGATGACCCAAGATCTATGGCTCAGATCTCTCTTGGATTGACGACTATGCTTATTTCAATGTTTTGCGTTTTACGAAGATAGGGTAAAAGGGGTACCCTGCTCCTTGGAATCTCCAGTTTCCAAAATGCCAAAATCCCGATGACCCAAGATCTATGGCTCAAATCTATCTTGGATCAATGTATACACTTATTTTGTCATTTAACATTTCATGAAATCAGGGTACAAGGGATATCCCTGCTCCTTGGAATCCCCAGTTGTCGAAATGATGAAATCTCGATGACCCGAGATCTACAACTCAGATCTCTCACGAATCGACGACCATGCTTATTTCGGTGTTTCACACTTTACAAAATCAAGGTACAAGGGATATCCCTGCTCCTTGGAATCCCCAATTGCCAAAATGCCAAAATTCCAATGACTCAAGATCTACGGTCCACGTCCAACCTCACGATTTCTCTATTACACGATTCGAGGTTTTGGGAGACAAGGACCTCTGTCCCCACAGCTTGGAATCCCCAATTGTTGAAATGCCAAAATATCTTGGTGTTCAATCATTGGCTCACAATAATCCCTGAGATCTACGATCCACGTCTAACCTCGCTATTTCTTTATTTCACAATTCAAGGTTTTGGGAGACAAGGACCTCTTTCCTTCCAAATTGTGATACCCAAAATCGCGATGTGGATCAACGGTCCAGATCTATTTGAGATCAATGGCCACTATTCCTCCTGATCTTTGGATCTCAAGAAGCCCTCACTGCTAATATCCTCCTAGCTCCACCTTATCCAACGACTTGCGGGGTCTCGGCGTTTCTCCTCGAGGACTCTCCACCATCCTAGACCTAGAATATTTTCTAAGTCTTTGAAGACTCGGTCTTCGCTTCTTCCAGGGAATGAGTT
>JZKD02S2307690.1:9902-23308 GCA_000966675.3 Picea glauca | reverse complement strand
ATGTGTTTTATTGTTGTTAAGTGGTGAATGTTAGATGAATGAAATAACTAGTTAGATCTGGTATTTCACATGCATGAATAAAATGACTGCTATAATCAGATTTTAAAATGAATAAATAAAGATTACAATATAAAACCACAAATCTCCACTCATTCCTAGGTTGCAAGAACCTAAGTATTGTAGCCACCCATAGAGATATCTCGGGTGAGACTGCATAGTGTACTCAGTGTGTTGCGTTGCCTTTTGGTCTACTAGAGGGGCCGATAGTTTTAGAGGGATTTTGTTGGGAGATTATTAAATCTAAACTGGGGTCAATATGTGACAGTAAGGTAGGATCAAGATAACTGATAAGGAATCCTAAGTAGAAGAATATAAAAACAACAAATGGTTTTGTTGCAAGTTGGTTGGAACAGGATAGGATTGAGTATATGAGATTTACAGAAGACGCGTCAAAAGAATGTCAGATCGGACGATAAGACGTTGAGAGAATGAGAACCTAAAAGGGGATGTTGAGACCATGGAATCCATCAAAGGCAAAGATAGAGAGTTGGTTGAAAACAAAGGAGCTGAAGTTTTCACAGAAAGATAACAGAAACTTTAAGTTGACACCGCGCAAATATCTGGACAAGTACGTATTCAACGAATTGCATGAAGTATTTTTCTATGAGTTCCCGCATGTATTGCAGGAGTGGATAAAAAGGTTGAAAGAAAACCATCCTACAAATTGGATCAGACATCTATAGTGGAATCCTATAGAGATCACGTAGTTACAATGAGTTGATAATAAATTTACTCGTGTAATAGATTTTTGGTTAGACAACATTGTTGCAGGATTTATCATAGAATTTTCAGTAGATACAAGGAAGTCTTAAAGTGCGGCAGAGAAATATTTCTTGGAGGGATCTCAAGGTAGGCATATCATATCATTATATACTTCTATTAATATATTACTATATAACAAAGGTGTAATCACAATGGCATCAAACAACTAAACTTCCTTGCGTGCATGGGGGAAGGGGGGAAGCATTGACAGGAGAAGGAGAAATGGAAGGAGAAGTGGATAAAGGAAATAAGGAGGAGACCTTAGACCTAATTATGATGGACGAAGACCGGATCAAGCGGATCATGGAAACAAATGGAAGAATGAGTAGTGGAGTACCCTACCAATATAAGATGAACACCAAGAAGAGAGTTGTAGCCGCGAGGGAGGGATTATCAAGTGATGAAGAAGAGGTAAAAGATCTTCGAGCTGTGGATCAGATTGAGGAAATCTTGCATGCAATATATGAGAGGAAGACAAGAGGTCCAAGAGCAGGAATAGAAGGCAACACTCCTATCCATATCAGTGTCATTGTGGAACCCATAAACCCATGTGCGACTAATACACCAAGAAGAACACCACCATTTAGACAACCTAACTTTGGGAGAAGGAAGACAACAGGGAGTACATTTCCAAAAGTAACAACAACTAGGGGATCCAGTTCAGGAAGAATTATTCAAGTATCTACACTGCACAGAGGTAGTAGTTCAACATTCAACATGGCAGGACATGATCCCACCATCAGATTAATAGAATTCAAAGGAGAAGCATTAGAGGACCCTGAGAAGCACTTTTTTATTTATGAAAATATCTGGGAAGTGAAACAGATCATAGATGAGGACACTAAACTTACGCAGTTAGCTATCATGCTAAGAGATCGTGCACTGGTTTGGTACATGAGTTTAGTTGCAAACAGTCTGTCGGGGACAACCAGAACGATTGGAGATATCAAAAAGCTATTGATAAATGAATTCTAGAAGCCTAGTTCAGAGGATCATTACATGAATGAGATGATAGAGATTATATAGAAACCAAGAGAATCTGTATGGGAGATTGACCATATATTCAAACGATTGAAGGGAAAGCTAAAGTATGTCATGACAGATATGTATCATAGGCATCTATTCGTCAATTCACTTCTACCAAACTTGAAATACCCTTTGTGACAATAGAATTTTCAAATACAGAAAGAGGCTCTACAGGAATCCTTACAACTGGAAGAGAACCAATATCAGAAGATAGATCAAGCCATAGAGGAGTTGAAGGAGGATCTAAAAAACTTAGCATTCCAGCTAAACCAGAACAAAGGTAAGGAGAAAAGAGAAGTCGTGTGGTGCACCTCATGTAGGATAGAATGACAACATAAGAACGAATGCCCAACATTCATGCAGTACATGGCAACAGGAATGACAAACCCGTTGCCAACAAGAGGACTATGGTGTGAGATATGTAAGAAACAAGTGCATGATCCATATCACTTCCCAATGATGCAAACGTACTAGATAGTACCTAAGAGTTCATATTGCAACTTTTACAAGTTAGTAGGCCATGATGACAAATATTGCAGGACCATGGACTTGATGAGGAAAAGAACATCAGATGCTTACAGGGTGTAGGAAGAAATGATGATCGGGAAAGCCACACCACAATATAACCAAGTACCAGCCCCGTATAACACTGCACAATAGTAGTATAACATTGTGCAACAAAAATATAACACTACACAACCACAGTACAATACCATGCAACCACACTATAATCCCACATAGTATAACTAGGTGTTATAACCCTAATTTGCACCAGACATGCTTACCTGGCATTCGGCCATCTCATATTCCTTCTTGGCCAAGCTAGTACTAAACAACTCTTCTTAAAAACACCCTTTTTAAAGGCACACATTCCCTAATCCACTACAACCCATGTGTACACTCTAGCTGACCCACTACAGCCCGCGTGTACACTCTAGTTGACCCACTACAACCCGCGTGTACCTACAAAATCACAAAAAATGGAAAGTTGTCGATGAAACACACAATTTTGGGTAAGTTAACTAAACCTTTTGACCATGCATGGCCAGTCACTCAACCAAATACCTAGCTCCTTCTAGCCTATAAAAGAAGGGGTAGGGGTCCCATTTGAAGGAAGGAAAAATCATAGTAAAGAAACTCTACCCGAATTAGAATTCCCCTAGCCTCAACCTTTTGCAACTATTGTGTGAAGAGAAGCATATANATGTGTTTTATTGTTGTTAAGTGGTGAATGTTAGATGAATGAAATAACTAGTTAGATCTGGTATTTCACATGCATGAATAAAATGACTGCTATAATCAGATTTTAAAATGAATAAATAAAGATTACAATATAAAACCACAAATCTCCACTCATTCCTAGGTTGCAAGAACCTAAGTATTGTAGCCACCCATAGAGATATCTCGGGTGAGACTGCATAGTGTACTCAGTGTGTTGCGTTGCCTTTTGGTCTACTAGAGGGGCCGATAGTTTTAGAGGGATTTTGTTGGGAGATTATTAAATCTAAACTGGGGTCAATATGTGACAGTAAGGTAGGATCAAGATAACTGATAAGGAATCCTAAGTAGAAGAATATAAAAACAACAAATGGTTTTGTTGCAAGTTGGTTGGAACAGGATAGGATTGAGTATATGAGATTTACAGAAGACGCGTCAAAAGAATGTCAGATCGGACGATAAGACGTTGAGAGAATGAGAACCTAAAAGGGGATGTTGAGACCATGGAATCCATCAAAGGCAAAGATAGAGAGTTGGTTGAAAACAAAGGAGCTGAAGTTTTCACAGAAAGATAACAAAAACTCGAAGTTGACACCACGCAAATATCTGGACAAGTACGTATTCAACGAATTGCATGAAGTATTTTTCTGTGAGTTCCCGCATGTATTGCAGGAGTGGATAAAAAGGTTGAAATAAAACCATCCTACAAATTGGATCAGACAGCTATTGTGGAATCCTATAGAGATCACGTAGTTACAATGAGTTGATAATAAATTTACTCGTGTAATAGATTTTTGGTTAGACAACATTGTTGCAGGATTTATCATAGAATTTGCAGTAGATACAAGGAAGTCTTAAAGTGCGGCAGAGAAATATTTCTTGGAGGGATCTCAAGGTAGGTATATCATATCATTATATACTTCTATTAAGATATTACTATATAACAAAGGTGTAATGACAATGGCATCAAACAACTAAACTTCCTTGCGTGCATTGGGGAAGGGGGGAAGCATTGACAGGAGAAGGAGAAATGGAAGGAGAAATGGATAAAGGAAATAAGGAGGAGACCTTGGACCTAATTATGATGGACGAAGACCGGATCAAGCGGATCATGGAAACAAATGGAAGAATTCATAGTGGAGTACCCTACCAATATAAGATGAACACCAAGAAGAGAGTTGTAGCCGCGAGGGAGGGATTATCAAGTGATGAAGAATAGGTAAAAGATCTTCGAGCTGTGGATCAGATTGAGGAAATCTTGCACGCAACATATGAGAGGAAGACAAGAGGTCCAAGAGAAGGAATAGAAGGCAACACTCCTATCCATATCAGTATCAGTGTGGAACCCATAAACCCATGTGCGACTAATACACCAAGAAGAACACCACCATTTAGACAACCGAACTTTGGGAGAAGGAAGACAGTAGGGAGTACATTTCCAAAAGGAACAACAACTAGGGGATCCAGTTCAGGAAGAATTATTCAAGTATCTACACTGCACAGAGGTAGTAGTTCAACATTCAACATGGAAAGACATGATCCCACCATCAGATTAATAGAATTCAAAGGAGAAGCATTAGAGGACCCTGAGAAGCACTTTTTTATTTATGAAAATATCTGGGAAGCGAAACAGATCATAGATGAGGACACTAAACTTACGCAGTTAGCTATCATGCTAAGAGATCGTGCACTGGTTTGGTACATGAGTTTAGCTGCAAACAGTCTGTCGGGGACAACCATAACGATTGGAGATATCAAAAAGCTATTGATAAATGAATTCCAGAAGCCTAGTTCAGAGGATCATTACATGAATGAGATGATAGAGATTATATAGAAACCAAGAGAATATGTATGGGAGATTGACCATGTATTCAAACGATTGAAGGGAAAGCTAAAGTATGTCATGACAGATATGTATCATAGGCATCTATTCGTCAATTCACTTCTACCAAACTTGAAATACCCTTTGCGACAATAGAATTTTCAAATACAGAAAGAGGCTCTACAGGAATCCTTACAACTGGAAGAGAACCAATATCAGAAGATAGATCGAGCCATAGAGGAGTTGAAGGAGGATCTAAAAAACTTAGCATTCCAGCTAAACCAGAACAAAGGTAAGGAGAAAAGAGAAGTCGTGTGGTGCACCTCATGTAGGATAGAATGACAACATAAGAACGAATGCCCAACATTCATGCAGTACATGGCAACARGAATGACAAACCCGTTGCCAACARGAGGACTATGGTGTGAGATATGTAAGAAAYARGTGCATGATCCATATCACTKCCCAATGATGCAAAMGTACTAGATAGTACCTAAGAGTTCATATTGCAACTTTTRCAAGTTAGTAGGCCATGATGACAAATATTGCAGGACCATGGACTTGATGAGGAAAAGAACATCAGATGCTTACAGGGTGTAGGAAGAAATGATGATCRGGAAAGCCACACCACARTATAACCAAGTACCAGCCCCKTATAACACTGCACAATAGTAGTATAACATTGTGCAACAAAAATATAACACTACACAACCACAGTACAATACCAYGCAACCACACTATAATCCCACATAGTATAACTAGGTGTTATAACCCTAATTTGCACCAGACATGCTTACCTGGCATTCGGCCATCTCATATTCCTTCTTGGCCAAGCTAGTACTAAACAACTCTTCTTAAAAACACCCTTTTTAAAGGCACACATTCCCTAATCCACTACAACCCATGTGTACACTCTAGCTGACCCACTACAGCCCGCGTGTACACTCTAGTTGACCCACTACAACCCGCGTGTACCTACAAAATCACAAAAAATGGAAAGTTGTCGATGAAACACACAATTTTGGGTAAGTTAACTAAACCTTTTGACCATGCATGGCCAGTCACTCAACCAAATACCTAGCTCCTTCTAGCCTATAAAAGAAGGGGTAGGGGTCCCATTTGAAGGAAGGAAAAATCATAGTAAAGAAACTCTACCCGAATTAGAATTCCCCTAGCCTCAACCTTTTGCAACTATTGTGTGAAGAGAAGCATATACAGAAGCAGTTAGAGTATAGTTGAAGAGGATCCCAGGACCAGATTCGAGGAGCAGTTCCGAACACATATTGTAAAGTTTACTCTTGTTAAGATTAATACAAAAGGGAATATTTTTTTCGTCCCACCATATCATGTGTTCAGATTGTGTATTTATTTTATGATATTGTCACATATAACCCATCAATTAGTATATGAAATGCATGTTTGTAGCTGTCTGTTTGTCCATGTGTGAATGCAGTTCAACTTTGGGAGGAGGCTTGCATTCAAGGAGCGAGTGAAAGCGAAGGGATCGACATCAAATGAAGGATTTAAGGTAGAGTTACCTAGTCTTGTTTGCACCTTTGTATTGCATGAATGTGGGGTTTTGTGTGGGGATAACAGAAAAAAGTAAAGGCCTTTAAATGCTCATTTTCTGCATGCATGATAAAACCCTTAGTGCTAGTCCGTAGGAGGGATTTCCCACCCACAACAGAATTGGCGACCGAACTGGGGATCTCTCGGGTTTTGTAGGGATACTTTTTGGTAGTTTTAAATTGGTTTCATCACCTTTTTTCTGAGTTTCTGTAAGAATCTGAGCGAGTAGGGATTCTGGTATTCCATACCAATATTCCCTTCTTTCTTTGCTTGGCTATTTTTTATTTTATGGAATTCACAAAGGTACGCGCGACCTGTATAAGGCCTGCATGCGTGTACCCACGCCCTACCTTCACACAACCTACGTGCACACGCTAGCTGATGAAGTGTCAGTCATGTGTTTGAGTTCATAATTTTTTTTTTTAAGAGAGACAGTCATCCTCTCCCCTGTCAGAAGTGATCCTTCTCAAGGGTTTTTTGGATCTCATTCTGGCCTATGTTTTGTAGTTTGTAGCCTAGGTACCACCTCAAATTGGTCTTGTGCTATGAAATTTTCCTTGAATTGTTCTTATTTTTTGTTAAAGTAAGTTTATGAGTCTTTAAGGGACTTTGGTTCTCAATACCAGTAGTCTCTACCAGTGTTTGATTGCTTGTTTTTTCATTTTTGAAGAATTGTAGAGGTACACGCGGCCTGCATAAGGTCTGCATGTGTGTACACACACTCTGACCTTACACAGCTTGCGTGCACACGCTGGTTGTTGAACTGTCAGTAGTGTGCCTGTTGAGAAATTTTTTGTTTAAGGAGAGGCATTCATCCTCTTCCTTATCAATATTTATACCTCTCAGGTATTTTCTTGATTTAGTCTTGGTTTTTGTCATAGAAGTCGACAACTTAGGTCTGATTACAACAATAGCTTTCTTTTTCATTAAAAAGTTTTCCTCAAATTTTTCTTTCATAAGGTTTTAGACAAGTGTGAGAGTCTTATTTCATTAGTTGGTGTGTTATTGTTAGTGACTCTTTGTGATCCGTGCTTAAGATAGAAGTTTTATTGGTCTTTACTTGTCATCATTTTTCCTTTTTGCTTTGCAAGCATTAAATAAATAAATAAAACAAACTCTTTTATTTCTTGGTTTGGTTAAGTGTTTGTTGGTTTGCATAAATAACCAAGAAATTTTTTTCTTTCATAAGTTATTGGTTGTTTACTTAGGAAAATAAGTAGCTCGTAGTTGACCAAAATCCTATTTTGAGTTTGTTGTTCAAAGATCTTAGAAAAAAAAAATTAGTTTGAAAAGTTGATTAAAATTTTTGTCAAGAAGAAGTTATTTTGTTTCCAGCTTTCTGTTTATCTTTTCTTTCGTCTCTCAAAACATCACTAGTTTCACTTTCATAACCTTTGACTTAAGAGAATCCATAAAAAATTAACGATTAATTAAAATCAACTAGACTTTGTGTTTGTAGGGTCCATCAACTAGTCTAGGCTAGAGCCTTAATTTAGGTTGGAGAGGAAACTCTTCAAGGCTATAAAACAAACATACGAATCTGTGCTAAGGAGCGTAGAAGTCCAGTAATGTGGAAATTATCTGGGACCCCCCTCTAACATAGGGGATAAACATGAGGCTGCGTGTGGAAAGGTAGCGGAGATAACCCCTCCAAAGTCAGACCAAGAGTAGTGGGGAACGCATATAGAGGACTTGTCTTGGGATTCCATTGATCGCATTTGCCACGGAGCTTTGTGGGTCTCAAATCCGTTCGAGGTCCTCAGTCGTCTTCCAGAACACTTGCTTTCGATACCCTTGATAGGTTTCAGGCTTGATACCCTACTCATTGCGGTCCACCCGACTGTCGACTGTACCCGCCTGGTGATTGTTCACGAGCTGGCAACCTAGTTGCCTTTATTTTAGGGACTTACACAGGTGACCGCGGGGGTATACCACAGTACCTAGGGCAGACATCGAACCACGCTTTGTAGAGTATACCTGGAGGGTGCTTCTGTATTCAAGTTTCACTTGCACTAGTAAGTTGCTCTAGTGTTGGTTGGTGTAACTGTTCTTCCAACTAGTTAGTTGTTTGCTTGATTTTCCTTTAGGAACTTTTAGTGTGTGCTTTGTTCTCCCTAGTTTTTATAGTGAGTTTTCCAACCATGGCTTTGGGTATCTAACCTAGGGTGGTAGACCGCCCACTTCGTTGGTCGTGAGGATGTTTTGGTCTTCCTCTTAGAAATGTGGAGCCGCCTCTATATAGGCGTTGTTTTGATAACACTAGTCTGCCATAGTCAGTGTGTGAGACTTTGATGGATTTGAACGATCCCACAAGGGGATAACCTGTGCATAAGATATTCATGGCTAAAGGTCTCGATGATACCAACCAAGGAACCCCTTCATAAGGGGATTCTTGTGATTTTCCTTTCTTTGGAAATGTTGGTGTCCCTTTAATGGCCACTTTGTACATTCCTGGGTTGAATGTGGGACTACCGATTTGGTTGGGTACCATTCCAAATGTCTCGAATTCTCTTGATGCTTCTCAGTTAAGAACCTTATGTCATGGGCACCATGTTGATGTTCCTTCATCAACAAAGTATTCTCCTCCTCCTTCTCCCACATCCGGTGAAAGTACAGTTACTAGTAATCAGAAATCTAAACGAAGTAGAAAGAGGAAGAATAGGAAGAAGAAATCACCAACCCCTGCCAGTCATGTTGGGGGAAAAAGTCCAGTCACTGCTAGTCATACTGACAATAGGTCTGTAGCCTCTTCGAGTCATGTTATTGACCCATCACCAACCTTTGCAAGTCACGTTGGAGATGTGCATCCATCCACTGCTAGTCATGCTAGGGGCATTGATTCTATTGAAAAACCTAGATGGATAGGACGTAAGCCTAAGTTCTCTTGTATGCTTTGCAAGGGGGATCGCCTTACTCATTTGTGCCATGGCATTCCAAAGGTACAAAGATTGTGGTCCCTGTCCGCAAGCTCTTCTGATTCTAAGTCTTCTAAAGTTTCCTCACAGTCTATTCAACCTTTGGTTTAGAAAGTGGTCACGCCGATGCAGTCATCGNGCAACCACACTATAATCCCACATAGTATAACTAGGTGTTATAACCCTAATTTGCACCAGACATGCTTACCTGGCATTCGGCCATCTCATATTCCTTCTTGGCCAAGCTAGTACTAAACAACTCTTCTTAAAAACACCCTTTTTAAAGGCACACATTCCCTAATCCACTACAACCCATGTGTACACTCTAGCTGACCCACTACAGCCCGCGTGTACACTCTAGTTGACCCACTACAACCCGCGTGTACCTACAAAATCACAAAAAATGGAAAGTTGTCGATGAAACACACAATTTTGGGTAAGTTAACTAAACCTTTTGACCATGCATGGCCAGTCACTCAACCAAATACCTAGCTCCTTCTAGCCTATAAAAGAAGGGGTAGGGGTCCCATTTGAAGGAAGGAAAAATCATAGTAAAGAAACTCTACCCGAATTAGAATTCCCCTAGCCTCAACCTTTTGCAACTATTGTGTGAAGAGAAGCATATATAGAAGCAGTTAGAGTATAGTTGAAGAGGATCCCAGGACCAGATTCGAGGAGAAGTTCTGACCACATATTGTAAAGTTTACTCTTGTTAAGATTAATACAAAAGGGAATATTTTTTTCGTCCCACCATATCATGTGTTCAAATTGTGTATTTATTTTATGATATTATCACATATAACCCATCAATTAGTATATGAAATGCATGTTTGTAGTTGTTTGTTTGTCCATGTGTGAATGAAGTTCAAATTTGGGAGGAGGCTTGCAGTCAAGGAGCGAGTGAAAGCGAAGGGATCGACATCAAATCAAGGATTTAAGGTAGAGTTACCTAGTCTTGTTTGCACCTTTGTATTGCATGAATGTGGGGTTTTGTGTGGGGATAACAGAAAAAAGTAAAGGCCTTTAAATGGTCATTTTCTGCATGCATGATAAAACCCTTAGTGCTAGTCCGTAGGAGGGATTTCCCAGCCACAACAGAATTGGCGACCGAACTAGGGATCTCTCGGGTTTCGTAGGGATACTTTTTGGTAGTTTTAAATTGGTTTCATCAACTTTTTTCTGAGTTTCTGTAAGAATCTGAGCGAGTAGGGATTCTGGTCTTCCATACCAATATTCCCTTCTTTCTTTGCTTGGCTATTTTTTATTTTATGGAATTCACAAAGGTACGCGCGACCTGTATAAGGCCTGCATGCGTGTACCCACACCCTACCTTCACACAACCTACGTGCACACGCTAGCTGATGAAGTGTCAGTCGTGTGTTTGAGTTCATAATTTATTTTTTTAAGAGAGACAGTCATCCTCTCCCCTGTCAGAAGTGATCCTTCTCAAGGGTTTTCTGGATCTCATTCTGGCCTATGTTTTGCAGTTTGTAGCCTAGGTACCACCTCAAATTGGTCTTGTGCTATGAAATTTTCCTTGAATTGTTCTTATTTTTTGTTAAAGTAAGTTTCTGAGTCTTTAAGGGACTTTGGTTCTCAATACCAGTAGTCTCTACCAGTGTTTGATTGCTTGTTTTTTCATTTTTGAAGAATTGTAGAGGTACACGCGACCTGCATAAGGTCTGCATGTGTGTACACATGCTCTGACCTTACACAGCTTGCGTGCACACGCTGGCTGTTGAACTGTCAGTAGTGTGCCTGTTGAAAAATTTTTTGTTTAAGGAGAGGCATTCATCCTCTTCCTTATCAATATTTATACCTCTCAGGGATTTTCTTGATTTAGTCTTGGTTTTTGTCATAGAAGTCGACAACTTAGGTCTGATTACAATAATAGCTTTCTTTTTCATTAAAAAGTTTTCCTCAAATTTTTCTTTCATAAGGTTTTAGACAAGTGTGAGAGTCTGCTTTCATTAGTTGGTGTGTTATTGTTAGTGACTCTTTGTGATCTGTGCTTAAGATAGAAGTTTTATTGGTATTTACTTGTCGTCATTTTTCCTTTTTTCTTTGCAAGCATTAAATAAATAAAAAAAACAAACTCTTTTATTTCTTGGTTTGGTTAAGTGTTTGTTGGTTTGCATAAATAACCAGGAAAAGTTTTTCTTTCATAAGTTCTTGGTTTTTTACTTAGGAAAATAAGTAGCTCGTAGTTGACCGAAATCCTATTTTGAGTTTGTTGTTCAAAGATCTTAGAAAAAAAAAAATAGTTTGAAAAGTTGATTAAAATTTTTGTCAAGAAGAAGTTATTTTGTTTCCAGCTTTCTGTTTATCTTTTCTTTCGTCTCTCAAAACATCACTAGTTTCACTTTCATAACCTTTGACTTAAGATAAGCCATAAAAAATTAATGATTAATTAAAATCAACTAGACTTTGTGTTTGTAGGGTCCATCAACTAGTCTAGGCTAGAGCCTTAATTTAGGTTGGAGAGGAAACTCTTCAAGGCTATAAAACAAACATACAAATTTGTGCTAAGGAGTGTAGAAGTCCAGTAATGTGGAAATTATCTGGGATGCCCCTCTAACATAGGGGATAAACATGAGGTTGCGTGCGGAAAGGTAGCGGAGATAACCCCTCCAAAGTCAGACCAAGAGTAGTGGGGAACGCATATAGAGGACTTGTCTTGGGATTCCATTGATCGCATTTGCCACGGATCTTTGTGGGTCTCAAATCCGTTCGATGTCCTCAGTCGTCTTCCAGAACACTTGCTTTCGATACCCTTGATAGGTTTCAGGCTTGATACCCTACTCATTGCGGTCCACCCGACTGTCGACTGTACCCTCCTGGTGATTGTTCACGAGCTGTAAACCTAGTTGCCTTTATTTTAGGGACTTACACAGGTGACCGCGGGGGTATACCATAGTACCTAGGGCAGACATCGAACCACGCTTTGTAGAGTATACCTGGAGGGTGCTTCTGTATTCAAGTTTCACTTGCACTAGTAAGTTTCTCTAGTGTTGGTTGGTGTAACTGTTCTTCCAACTAGTTAGTTGTTTGCTTGATTTTCCTTTAGGAACTTTTAGTGTGTGCTTTGTTCTCCCTAGTTTTCCATAGTGAGTTTTCCAACCATGGATTTGGGTATCTAACCTAGGGTGGTAGACCACCCACTTCGTTGGTCGTGAGGATGTTTTGGTCTTCCTCTTAGAAATGTGGAGCCGCCTCTATATAGGCATTGTTTTGATAACACTAGTCTGCCATAGTCAGTGTGTGAGACTTTGATGGATTTGAACGATCCCACAAGGGGATAACCTGTGCATAAGATATTCATGGCTAAAGGTCTCAATGATACCAACCAAGGAACCCCTTCACAAGGGGATTCTTGTGATTTTCCTTTCTTTGGAAATGTTGGTATCCCTTTAATGGCCACTTTGTACATTCCTGGGTTGAATGTGGGACTACCGATTTGGTTGGGTACCATTCCAAATGTCTCGAATTCTCTTGATGCTTCTCAGTTAAGAACCTTATGTCATGGGCACCATGTTGATGTTCCTTCATCAACAAAGTATTCTCCTCCTCCTTCTCCCACATCCGGTGAAAGTACAGTTACTAGTAATCAGAAATCTAAACGAAGTAGAAAGAGGAAGAATAGGAAGAAGAAATCACCAACCCCTGCCAGTCATGTTGGGGGAAAAAGTCCAGTCACTGCTAGTCATACTGACAATAGGTCTGTAGCCTCTTCGAGTCATGTTATTGACCCATCACCAACCTTTGCAAGTCACGTTGGAGATGTGCATCCATCCACTGCTAGTCATGCTAGGGGCATTGATTCTATTGAAAAACCTAGATGGATAGGACGTAAGCCTAAGTTCTCTTGTATGCTTTGCAAGGGGGATCGCCTTACTCATTTGTGCCATGGCATTCCAAAGGTACAAAGATTGTGGTCCCTGTCCGCAAGCTCTTCTGATTCTAAGTCTTCTAAAGTTTCCTCACAGTCTATTCAACCTTTGGTTTAGAAAGTGGTCACGCCGATGCAGTCATCG
>JZKD02S2307679.1:19422-33413 GCA_000966675.3 Picea glauca | reverse complement strand
ACCACGAACCCTTCATAGGGGCTTTCTCTCAGGTTTGTAAGCTGAGAGAAAGACTTCACATAGTTGCTATGTTCCACATCTCACAGGTTTGTAAGCTGGAGGATGTCTCCCATAGCTACATTCATCAACACTGAGAGGGGTTAATGTGCCTACATGTACAAGTTTGACTAGGTTGGCCTTAACCACCCCTAGTATTACAATAAGTGAAATAAATAATCAAAGGATGGCCTTGGCCATGATTACAAATATATTAATGATGCATATTGTTATTTTTCTTTAAACTCGGCAAACTTAAATTTTGTTCTCAATAGATTTTATGCCTAGAACAAGAACGACAACAAATTCTAAATTTTTTATCTATAAACAGAAATATTACTAAGTAAATAACTTGCAACACACAGCAGAAAAATCAGAAACAAATCACACAATTTAATAGACACCAGAGATACCCTAGAAACCCCAACTCTGAGGAAAACCAGCAAACGAGGGTTTATTATTTCAGCTCTCAGCAAATCCAGAAAACAAATACAACAGTGCCAAACCTAGCAACTTCACCACAAAGAATTTTTCTTGGTTCTGAGCAGATCTGAGCCAATGGCTCTGAGTCTTCGCCTCCTTTACCTCACAATTTTGTTGTTCTGCAAGTGGATAGGCTGCAGATGTGGTTGTAGGGTCTCACGGCTTCCTTCAACAAACCAGTGGCCCCCACAAACTGGCATTGTTTGGGTTGGAGAGGGTACGGTTGTGCCTCCTCTCCCAAACAACTACCACACATCCCAAAATCAGCCCTCACACACCTGTACTTGGCCTCTACACAAGGTCGCGTCCCTCACAGCCCTAGCACACAGGTACACGACCCCTTCTCTCCTACTCCAGCTCACGGCTCAATTAAAGATGAAGGCAAGATGCCTTCCTATCTCCCTCTTGGCCTCCAAACTCTTCCAAGAACCTCCCTCGCTTTCGATTTGCAGTTGAAAACCCTCAGTGTCAACTACATAAGTGTATTCCTCCTCAAGCCACCCCCTCTGCTTATAAATTTCCAGCTGAGTGATTCTACGGTGGAGATTAAATCCCCAACTTGAAAAATCGATGGCTACGATCTAATCTGAAACTCACTTTGAATTTTGAATGATTCCAAAAGAAACTTCTCACAGAGAGTTAACTAATAGTGATTAATAATTGTCTTTTCCTAAGTTTAGACTTAGGAAAAATTTAAATGATCATTAATCAAATTAATTAATCTCATTTTCCTAAGATAGACTTAGGAAAAATTTAAATGACATGGAGAAACATTAATTCATGTGTCTTTGGCTTACATGACACCTTGCCTAAGCCAAGAACACCTATCCAAGCTACAATATTTCAACACTCCCTCTTAGTGAGGAAGGCGTTCTCCGCTATTCCCATCTCATCCCTAAAGTAGACAAACTTGCCTTTCATCAAGGCCTTGGTGAGAATATCTACCACCTGCTCATCTGTAGGCACATACTGTAGTTGCATTGCACCCTTCTGAACACAATCTCGAATGAAGTGATACCTAATGTATGTGCTTCGACCTATCATGAAACATTGGATTCTCAGATATGCAACTCTGATTATCACAATGAATGATGGTCGGCTCTAGCTCATGACCGAACAATGCCACTAGCAATTTCCGAAGCCATACGACCTCACATGTTGCCATGCTTACTACCATGTATTTTGCTTCTGCAAAACTCAATGCAACAGACTTTTCCTTCCTGCTGAACCAAGAGACAAACCCCAATCCCAGCTGAAACAACACCCTGAAGTGCTTTTTCTGTCCACTGTATTCCCTGTCGAGTCTGCATCTGTATAGCCCATCAACTTCACTCCATCTCCCTAAGCATACCTCAAACCATACTCAATTGTGCCACGTAGGTACCTCAATATATGTTTCGATGTTGTCCAATGTGCTCTCCCCCTATCATGATATAATAGAGATTTGAGTCTGCCTCATTCTTCACGAAGCCCATGCCTTGCAAGTAACTATCAATGCGCTCATACCATGCTTTAGGTGGTTGCTTGAACCCATATAGTGCTCTCTTCAGTCAACATACATGGGACTCCCTCCCATATACTTCAAAACCCTCTAGTTGTTCTATATACACTTCTTTCTCAATAACTCCATTAAGGAAAGTGTCTTGACGTCCATCTGATGACTTTGCCAACCCATCTCTGTTGCTAATGAGATCACGGCCCTGATGGAAGTGTATCTGGCTACTGAGGAAAATGTCTCGTCATAGTCAACTCCCTCTTTCTAAGAGAACCCCTTAGCCACACCCTGCCTTTGAATTTCTCAATGTTGCCATCTGCAACATGCTTGATCATATAGATCCAGCGAGACCCAACCACTGATTTTCCCTCAAGTCTTGGCACTACCTCCCAACAATCATTCTTCATAATGGAGGCATGCTCCTCCACCATGTCATCCCGCCCAACATGTTGTTTTGATGCCTCCTGCAAACTGGAAGGCTCCCTATCAATGAGATCACTCATCAACGCCATATACCCTGAATAACATTGTGGTGGCACGCTCTGTCTGACACTTTTCCTAGAGCACCACAAACTCCTAAGTATCTCATAATGTTTGAGCAATCTCTCAACTCCTCTTCCTCCCTGCAATAGGAGGTCCAATCTCGATGGGTGGAGCTTCCTGCTCCTCTATCCAAGTACTAGTCCATGTACTTGCACCCGTCCCTGTAACCCGTACTTGTGACTCTTGTTTCTCCTTTGGATCTACCAACTCTGGATCCCCTGTTGTTATTGGCACATCATAAGACTTCCTAAAAGCCTTCTCCTCCTCGAGTCTCACATCCCTTCTGACCACTGTCTTCTTTCATGCTAGAACATAGACTCGATAGGCCTTCGAAGTTTCACTATAGCCAACGAAGATCTCCTTCTCAACTGTGGAATCGAGCTTCGTCCTCTTATCAGAGGGAACATGACAATAGACTAGGAAACTGAAGATCCTGAAGTGACCAACTTCTAGCTTCTTCCCTGTAAATGCTTCTTCAGGATTCAACCTCCCCAACACTTTGTGAGGACTCCTATTTTGTATGTATACCACAATATTACATGCTTTTGCCCATAAAAACTTGGGCAAATCCTGGTCATACAACACAGCTCTAGGAGCACCAACAATAGCAATGTTCTTCCGTTTCGCTACCCCATTCTATTGAGGGTTATAGGGAACTGTCAATTCCTTCTTGATCCCTGCCTGTGCACAAAACTCCTTGAAGGCTTTCCCTATGTACTCACCTCCATTGTCTGATCTGAGAACCTTTTATCTTCCTTCCTGTTGCATTTTCTACAAGAGCCTTAATTTCTTGGAAGCGACTGAAGACCTCATCTTTGGTCCTCATGAAGTAGATCCAGGTTTTATTGGAGAAAACATCTATGAAAGTGACAAAATACTCACATCCTGTCAAGGATGCTGAAGACAGGCCCGCATACATTTGAATGCACTAAATCCAATATGTCATTCGATCTACTATCACTACTTGGAAAAGTTGTCTTCACGTACTTTCCCAAGGCACACCCTTTACACACGTCATTGTGCTCGGTGCTCAACTCTGGAAGGCCAGTCACTATCTCCTTGAGCACGTTAAGTGCCCCATGCTATAAGTGAGCCATCCTTCTATGCCATAATTCTCCCTATCCTTCTTGTTGTTGATCAACGCCTGAGGTGACTCAAACTGCAACCTGTATAACTTGCGTGATTTGATCCCTATCATCTTGGCCAACTTCGACCCCTTGGGCTGAATATACACTTCCGATTATCTGAAAGACACATCATACCCCTTGTCCTAAAGCGTCGAAACTAATATCAGGTTCTTTGTCATCCCTGGTATGTACAGCACATTTGTAAAACTAAATGTCTTGTCTAACTCCCTCTAAAAGGTGATTGTCCCTCGTCCTACTGGAGTACACTTGGAATTATTCCCCATTTCTATATTGAAAGTCCTCTCTTCTTCTCTAAAACTGGAGAAATGTTTTCTCACTCCTGTCTTATGATATGACACACCACTATCAATATACCACACCCCTGTGGCCTATGTGTCTGAGCTAGAGAGGCAAGCGATGAGTGAGAAATCCTCATCAAATCTGGAAGAGAATTCATCAATGTCCACTCAAGCTGCTATTTGAGCCTTCTCCTTATCCTTGTTTTTGTTAGGACATTGACTGGCATAATGACCTGGCTTGTGACAAGCAAAGCATTTGACTTTGCTCATGTCACGTTTCTTCTCTCCCTTGGAGGTATGGCCACTACCTGAGCCTTTCTTGGTTTTGGATTTTCCCTTTCCTACAAGAGCAATATTCTCTTTTTCCTCACCCTCATGATGATTGTTGCTACCATTGAGAGATGTTAACCTCAACTCTTCTTGCATGAAGTCATCCCATAATCGATCCTAATCTGGAGTGTGTTCCCTGGCAACAATGCCTCTCACAAAGACGTCCCAT
The DNA here is from genome assembly GCA_000966675.3 of Picea glauca. Classification (NCBI taxonomy): domain Eukaryota; kingdom Viridiplantae; phylum Streptophyta; class Pinopsida; order Pinales; family Pinaceae; genus Picea; species Picea glauca. The sequence continues at coordinate 28,931 of JZKD02S2307679.1, read as the reverse complement.
GACTTGGGGAAGCCATTTAAGGCTATCCTCACAAGTTCAGTGCCATCCACAGTTTCTTCTACAGTTGCCAATTCATCCTTAACTTGTCTAAGTTTGGTGAGGTAGGAGGATACACTTTCCCCCTTTCCCATCTTTGTATTTCGAAGTTTCTCCTTCAAAACCATTTTCCTGTTGAGATTTGAATTTTGGTACAGTTTAATGATGGCTTCCCACATCTTCCTAGTTGTATCCAATCCTGAAAGGTGAGGGACTATTTGGTCCTTGACCCCCATCCAGAATGATACGCCTTGCCTTGGCATCATTCTTCTTCTAAGCTTCAACTTGTTGTGCATCATTTGGAACTACAACAGTTTTCTCTGCAAATTCTTTGAGCCCATACTCATCTAATGACAACAATGCACGCTCCTTCCAAATGCCAAAGTTAGATGCTCCATCTAACTTGTCCTCGAATCTAAGAATATTGTTGGCTGAAAATACCTATGTAAACCCTCGGCTTCCTTCTCAAAGGCAAAGATATGATACCATGTTATTTTTCTTTAAACTCAACAAACTTAATTTATGTTCTCAATAGATTTTATGCCCAAAACAAGAGCAACAACAAATTCTAAATTTCTTATCTATAAATAGAAATATCATTGAGTAAATAACTTGCAATGCACAATGGAAAAATCATAAACCAATCACACAAATTAATAAACACCAGAGATAACCTGGAAACCCCAACTCTGGGAAAAACCATCAAACAAGGGTTTATTATTTCAACTCTCGGCAATCCAGAAAACAAATACAACAATGCCAAACCTGGCAACCACTACAAAGTATTTTTCTTGGCTCTGAGTCTTGGCCTCCTCTACCTCACGATTTTGTTGTTTTGCAAGTGGATAGGCTGCAAATGCAACTGTAGGGTCTCAGGGATTCCTTGAACAGACCCCGCGCCCCCCACAAATTGGCATGGTTTGGGTTGGAGAGGGTACAATTGTGCCTCCTCTTCCTCACGGCTACCACACGTCCCAAAATCGGCCCTCCCGCATGTGTACTCAACCTCTACACAAGCTTGTGGCCCTCACAACCCTAGCATGCAAGTACACGGCCCCTTCTCTCCTACTCCAGCTCATGGCTCAATTGAAGATGAAGACTAGATGCCTTCCTATCTCCCTCTTGACCTCCAAACTCTTCCAAGAACCTCTCTTGCTTTCGATTTGCAGCTAAAAACCCTCGGTGTCAACTACACAAGTGTATTCCTCCTCAAGCCACCCCCTCTGCTTATAAATCTCCAACTAAGTGATTCTACGGTGGAAATTAAATCCCCAACTTGACAAATCAATGGCTACAATCTAATCTGAAACTCACTTTGACTTTTGAATGAGTCCAAAAGAAGCTTCTCACAGAGAGTTAACTAATAGTGATTAATTATTGCCTTTTCCTAAGTTTAGACTTAGGAAAAATTTAAATAATCATTAATCAAATTAATTAATCTCATTTTCCTAAGTTAGACTTAGGCAAAATTTAAATGACTTGGAGAAACATTAATTCATGTGTCTTTGGCTTGCATGACACCTTGCCTAAGCCAAGAACACTTGTCCAAGCTACAATATTTCAACACATATGAGTGTGTCGTAGCCACATGTGAATATTACACCCATAATTCTAAAAAAACCCTAACTTGAACAGAGGTCATGGAAAGAAAGCATTATATCACAAGATTTGCTTCCCCCATCCTTAAAGGTAGATCTCCAACACTAATACAATGTCATAAGCTAGTAAGGGTGGGCCCCAACAAAATTTTGGTGAAAATATCTATAAGTTAATATGCAAAGAGTATAAAGATGGGTTCAACTCATCCCTGAGAATAGAGATGTTGAATGTAGTGCATCCTTATATCAATGGGTTCAACTCATCCCTGAGAATAGAGATGTTGAATGTAGTGCATCCTTATATCAATGTGTTTAGTGTTCTAATGATCCACAGGATTACAAAAAGTTGAATGGTGCTTTGATTATCGCAATATAGATGAGTGGGGCCCAGTTTGGAAAGATCCAATTGATCAAGAATCATCCTCATCCAGGCAAGATGCATCTCAACTAGGATAGTGCCCACATGATTGACTTCCATGGAGGAGAAACTCGCAATTGTTTCTTCTTAGAACACCAAGAAACCGGTCCAAAAACAAGAGTAAATAAGTAGCCAAAGGCGGAACAACACCCATCAAAATCACCTACCCAGTCAACATCAAAGAATCATTGAAGTCAAATGGGAGCTCCTATTGAATAGCATATGAGTGGTACCTTTCATATAGCATATGAAGCCCATATGAGTGGTACCTTTCATATAGCATAAAATACATTTGACTGCCTGCTAGCAACTCTCAAAAGGTTCCTTCATGTATAGTGTGCACATTCTAAGACTAGTGCCTATCCAATTAGGGAAAATGGAATCTCAAGGCATTAATAGGGTTTGAGAAAGGATGTATGAAAGGGGTGAGATAGTGTTGTTACAACATGCAAAAATCTCCCTATGAATGCTATTTCAAATTGCAGAAAATTACTCAGCCCTTACAAAGGTGCTCCTAAATGCACATATTCATAACAACAAAGGGGTGACCTTGCTATAAAACAGAAATCTGCCCTACCTTTCATTGAAATGGCAGCCACAAATTATCTAATTTAACTAAAATCAGCAAGCGAGATGGATAGGAAACACCTCAACCAAAACCAACAGATTTGCTGTGAAATAAAGCACTTTTGCAACAGAATCTAAATGAGTTTCCAGCAATAAGAAAACAGCAATATGGATGAAGAATAAAGAAACTCACGTATATAATAACCCTTAACTTTCCATTGCCTTCATAAGATATTCAACTAAGCTCATAGAGGGGATCTCCCACAAATTCAACCATGCCTAGCAAATGAGAGAGCTTATCCTTTTATAGAGATTCTCCTCAAATGCTTTACAATAAAATATTATTAAGTGTATTTTAGATCCCCTTTCTTATCCTAGAAAAACAAGATAGAATAATCTATCATAAATGCCCCTCAAAGCTGGCAGCTCCATATGAATAATAAAATATTCAAAATGAGAGTTGGAATGGGTCCTCATGCCAACTGCAACCATATGATCTAAGGCACATATTCATGAAAACAAAGGGGTGACATTGTTATGAACCAGAAATCTGCCCTACCTTTCACTGAAATGACAGCAGCAAATTATCTAATTTAACAACAAAAATCAGCAAGGGAGATGGATAGGAAACACCTCAACCAAAACCCTTTCCATAGATGACAGATTTTGCCTTGAATTAAAGCCCTTTTGCAGCAGAATTTCGATGAATTTCCAGCAATAAGAAAATAGCAAGATGGATAAAGAATGAAGAACCTCGAGTATATAATAATCCTTAACTTTTCATTGCCTTCACACGATATTCAACTGAACTCATAGAGGGGATCTCCCACAATTTCAGCCATGCCTAGGAACTGAAAGAACTTGTCCTTTTATATAACTTCTCCTCAAATGCTTTAAAATGAAATGTTATTGAATGGATTCTAGATCCACTTCTCCTAGAAAAACAAAGGAATAATGCATCATAAATGCCCCTCAAAGCTAGCAGCTCCATGTGAATAATTAAATATTCTAAACAAGGGTTTGAATGAGTCCTCACGCCAAGAGTAACCATATGAGCTAAGGTGCTCCTCAAACCAAGGGGTCAATCCACCTAGAGATGCCAATAAGATGCCCAAAATAGTAAAATTAGTTAGGGCACCTTCTCCAACAAGCCAACTAACTTCCCAAAAGTGGATCTCGTGGATTGGCGTGCAAGTGTGGGCTTTGGTTGTTAAAACAACCCCCTTAAACCTAGGTCACCCTCAAAGAATGTGCCAATAAGCCTAAATCCAAGTGTGTTTGACCAAAGCAACTCCAAAAACCCTCAAAAGAAGGTGGGTGCTCTAGAGAAGTGTGCAAGGTGGAGCGCTCTCCAAAATAAGCATAAAATAATCAAACGATGTGCAAAAACAATGGAAACTCCTCAATACCGTGGGCCAAAAGTAAGGCACTTTTGGAATATGTGCAAGAAAGTGGAGCACTCCTCAAAACATGTGCAAAGACAAGCGTGAATGCAACCAAGCATCAAATCAACCATCAAAAGCCCAAGCACTCCACTAAGTATTACCAAGATCACTGGAATCTATCACTGAATGTTTGATCACTGATCTGACACATTTGGGCATGGTTTTATCAAAGCATTCTGCAATATTAGTAATATAATCAACCATAAACATTAAATCGACTTGTTATAGCCTTGAACGACTTGCAACTAGTGCCAAGCGACTCATACTTTAATTGTTGATTCAATGATTTACTGTTCACTGGTTGAGGGTTTTTTAGCACTATTTTACATGAGAAAGGTACATGATTTCCTGAGCGTTTCATTGGTTTGAAGATCTAATCTATCCTACTCACTAAATCGATGATACTATTTGGATGGTTTACCTTACTACTGTAGTTTGTTGCAATCTTGGTTCAATTCATGGTTCAAACTTCTAAACAAGCTGGGTCGATAATAATGAATGCTTAACAATTTGTTTTCTAGCTCAACGCTGCAATCCAGTTGGTTAAGGTAACTTGTGCACTAAGACAATCAACTCAGATCGCTCTATATTCCAAACAAATCACATCTTAGTTCACACTTTCATGAGGTAAATTGATGGTATTTCTAGGCTAACATTCTGATGGTTTGATCATTTGAAGAATCTCAATTTGCTGGAGTGTTCTCTGGTTTAATTCAGCACTTAAGTTTTAATGCAAAACAAACCTAAAAACTAATCAAATTTACATTTGCTTATTATTCTTGCTGGCTGGTAAGACATCTCTTAAATATGATAATTTGAACATTGATCAAGCACATTTCAGTTCTGTGAGGGTTCTTGAAATAAGGTGCTGTGATAATTGTCATTTATACTCTGTTCCAAATAGGGTAAATGATAAATCAGTTCATAACACTTTCTAAGCATACAGTCCTCCTTTGGCATCAAAATTTTGGTTATGCTCGCGTGGTTTTAATGATTTCTGAATTGATTTGATCATGCTTTTGGAATATCTATCATATGACAGCACTTTAACTTCGAATTTTACACTGAAGCTCCAGCATTAAACCATTAATATCTCATGAGAATAATGATGAACTTATAAATCTGGAGCAGTAACTTGGTTTCTGTATGCTTGACATCATAGACATGGTAACTAGTTCATGAAAGGTTGATGCATGCTTTGATACACAGCAGACTTGCAAATCTGGAATTTAATGGTCTGTAACAGCACTGTTTACATGCTCTTGGAACCATATGATATTAATGGCATTTTTCAGATCTAAGCACTCTTTGTAAGCCTAATGATGATGAATCATGATGGAGGGACTATAAATCTGATATCTAAACCACTTGCAATATAAGTTCAACATTAAGGATGTCAAAATCTATTGGATTATTGATTTGAATGTATGGTTGTAAGCACATTTGGGTAATACTTGGTTGTGATCATCTTGGATCCATAACATATTCATCCAATCTAGCAAATGAATGAACCCAAAGAATTAAATGTGAAGTTAGACATCTTGGAGTTTGTGAAACAAAGTTAACAGAGGACAAACTTCTTGTGAGTTCACTCAACTTCCAAAGATATTCTTCAAAAAAATTATAATATGATCAACTAAATGCCTAAAACTAAGTTGCAAGGGTACGCATACTCATACACTCAATACATGTAACCCATACACAGTTCAGGGCCAGGAACGTGCTGTTGATGTTTATAGCATTGGACAAGTACTTCTGCACAGGTCTAAGTGTCTAGACGTGTGGAAGTCGTCCAAAGCCTTCAACCTTAGTAATTTACTTTAATTAAAGGAATTATTAAAGTGTTTTTTATAATAAAAAGTGAATTTAATCTAATGAAATGCTAAGGTTAATTGCATTGGTGAATTGGATGAATCTCAACCATTGATCTCAAGTGAGGTGAGTTCTAATCTCAACCGTCAATCACTTTGGAGATTAGGGTTATGGATTTGGTCAACAACTCAAGCTTATAAAAGCAAGGCTAAGTGAAGAAGAAAGATACACAACTCAAGAGACAGCTGTAGAAAATATAGCTCAGAGATACACTGAGTCATACACAGATTTCAACCTCCTATTAAGCTTCAACAGTAAAGCAATAAACCCAATATTGAACTGTACTTAATGAGCAGAAACACTAAATGACATAGATTTGAAACTAAAACCAGCAGCAGAATATCAATGAACAGTAGACAGATTCATACATTTGGCACATAAAAATCTGGGCTATGCGCCTCGAAGAATGTAGATTTTTGAGGAACTATGAAGGCTGCCCAATAGGCCAATCTTGTGACCTCTTGTTGGGCTCTAAGTTTAGTTATTCAAATATGTCTTTGCTGCTGTTTTAGGATAGCAAACAGGTCTGTTTAATTCTGCCAAGAAATCTGACTTCAACTGATGGTTATATGCTGTTTTAAGGTGCCCTTGCAAGTGGTTTTAGTAACTCAATGTTAGCACATGCAAACCTCAAAACATATAGCACTCCTCTAGGATCTTAACAAGCTCCTACTGCTGATTTAAACACTAAGCATACATGAAATTTGAACACAATTATTTTTGGTCAACATGACCCTGGATAAAACCCCCCAGGGAAAACCAGTTTAGAATGAAAGTGTATATAAGTGATGTCTCAAGCATGGAATACAACAAGTAAACAAATACAATGGAACCTGTACAAGTAGCAAGCTCCTCTCAAACTTGGCTAGAAGGTTCCATGAATAATGCGCCCAAGTAAGTGCGCCCTCTCTCCTTTGTTGCCTATTCCACTGAACTAGTGCACCCTTGATCCTCCCTTGGCCAATAGAGAAACCCTTACATACAAAGAAGTTGTTGTATGCTGCCTCAACACTGAACCACTCAGATCTGCAATAGCTCAAGTGCAACTAGTGCCTGCTAAGCTTGCGCCCTCCACCAAGCAAGAACTCACACCACAAAATAATGAGGCCCTAAGCCTCCTTGCGCCCTCCATGAATGATGGCGCCCAAGCTTTCCTCACCCAACGCTTCCATTCTCCTCTCAATGCTCCTCTCCAAACTCTCCAAGTGAACAAATGAGTGAATGAGCCTCTATTTTCCCTATGCGCCCTTCTTGAACCATCCATAAGAAAACCTAGAGATCAATGGCCTAGATCACTCCTAGCCATCTCTAATCAATGGGTGAGATCTCCTCAAAATAATCTCACTTAGAAACCCACTTTGGGTTAAGTTTCCTAAGTTCACTTTATGTCCCTCAATTCACCCACAAAGTGAATTAATAGTCACTTTTGCCTTAAGTGACAAATTTCACCTTTTTGACTTAGGATAAATTCAATGTGGAAGTAGACATAAAGTACAAGGTACAAAGGGTCAAATATTTCCCTCTTGTAGTTAGAGACCCACAACCACAAGGGGACCACTTTCCAAGTTACCAAAAACCCAACACTCCCTCTTACCAAGGAAAGTGTCACTCACCCCTCCAATCTCGTCCCTGCAGTGGACACTGTTTCCTGTTGGAAAATACTCGGTGAGTATGGTTGTACCTTGATCATCAAAAGTGGCCTTTGAATCAGATCTGCTCGACCAAAGATCATGATCTTGGCATCTCACCAAAGATCCCTACCTTGGCATCTCACCAAGGATCTCTACCTCGGCATTTCACCAAGGATCTCTGGCTCATGGCATCTCACCAAGAGTCTCTCTCTTGGCATCTCACCAAGAGTATCTGGATCTTGGCATCTGACCAAGATCTTCACCTTGGTCTCTCGCCAAGTGACTTCCACCTGAAGTGGAATCTAAAACTGATATGCTCATCTCCATAGCCAAGTGAGAGTCGAACTTCTCTAGCGCCCTGCTCACTCTCATCAATCTTTGATGCTTTGAAGCCCCTGCACCAACTGTTTGTCTGCTCGACAACTCTGAAACTGAAGTTATCCCGGGTGGACCAGTCACCCCTGAATATGGTGTCCTCGAAAACTAAGTCTATGTCCCATGAGATACAACACTCTCAATCTACGGGACGTCCTCAACTCTGTCTGCACACCAACTACTGGATGGTGTCTCAACTGACACACAACAACCTGTTGACTGCCTATTCAACTAGGGGGTCAAATCCATGTACCATGAAGATATGAATCATCAGATGCAAATAAGTCGAAGACTTTTTGGTACTACAAGGCAATTTTTGCTCCAGCACACAGTTTTGTAAGCCGGATTTTCGCACCCCTGCGTGGGTTAATATTGTAATAGGTCTGCATGGGTCATAGTTAGGTCAGTTGCCTTAGGATTTCTTCATTAGGGGAGTTCCTTTCACTGAGTGTTTTTGATCCTCGGGAGGTTGATTTGGCCTAACCAGCCGGGTTAATCTTCCTTGAGTTTTTCACTCCCACTAGCAATAAATCCTCCAAAGTGGTGAAAGGCGTTCTAATGAAGTCATTCTTAGGTAGCTAGTGTTTAGGAATGTTGTAAATGACCATGTAAGACAGCATACAAAGTTTCGCGGACTTCCGTCGAGTCTAAATAGGTTTTTTTTAATTAATTAAATTTAATTAAATTTTCCTAAGGCTGGAAATTTAATTATTTAATTAATTAATTATTTTTTATAATTAATGTAAAACTTAGGTCCCTGGGCTTTTGATAGGGGTATTTGTACTCAAAAGAAAAATAATGAGACCCCCTACACCCTTGGACCAAGTTTCAGCTCAGTCAGACAAGTTTTGTTAGGGTTTTTGTCCACTTAGTAGTTTTAGTCGAAAAACAACAATTTTAATTGCTAAACCTAGGACATGGGAAAATGTCAATTTTGTAATAATTAGTCAAATAAGGTAAAGTTAGTGTGACAGTTAGTGAGAGAGACCCCACCTAACCCTTCCTAAACCTATTCCTAACCATTACCTACCCTTTAAAACCCACTTTTAATTTATTACTCTCATTTAATTTATTCCCACTAAGGAATACGTCCCCCTTACCCACGTGAGAGTTAATACTCAATTAAATTTGAGTGGTAGGCCCCTCCTTGAGGTGCACCTCTCCTTTAGCTCCCACATCCCACTTAGAGTGTGGACTCCACACTCCAAGCACACGTCCTCCCACATCCTCACGCTTTCCCCTTTGAGGCTTATGTTTCCCTTAGCAAGTACGTACCCCTTCCCACATACGATTTGGAAACTCTTGCAAATTGGAATGTGGGTCCATCTTTCCTCTCATACGCCTTACCTTGACCCTCCACGTCACACGTAAGAGTGTGGACTCCACACTCCTTCCACACTCCTACCTCACACCCTCTCAAAAGTTCACGCATTCCCTTTCTAACTCACACTTTCTCTTGGATAATTGGAAACATCTCTTGTGAAAGCAAGAAACATCTCCCTTAAGTCATCCGTGGGCCTCCTCTTACCCAATTCGCCTAGCTTTTCTTGCTTTCTCCCTTTCCACT
>JZKD02S2307679.1:0-11861 GCA_000966675.3 Picea glauca | reverse complement strand
AACCATCCATAAGGAAACCTAGAGATCAATGGCCTAGATCACTCCTAGCCATCTCTAATCAATGGGTGAGATCTCCTCAAAAGAATCTCACTTAGAAACCCACTTTGGGTTAAGTTTCCTAAGTTCGCTTTATGTCCCTCAATTCACCAACAAAGTGAATTAATAGTCACTTTTGCCTTAAGTGACAAATTTCACCTTTTTGACTTAGGATAAAGTCAATGTGGAATTAGACATAAAGTACAAGGTACAAAGGGTCAAATATTTCCCTCTTGTGGTTAAAGACCCACAACCACAAAGGAACTGCTTTCCGAGGTACCCAAAACTCAACAAAGAATACACAGGAAAGAATGACATTTTAAGGAGATTTTATTAATGAGCTTCTAGAGAAAATACCGAGTTACAACAACAGCAAAACAAACAGCTTTAAACACAGCAACTTAGCTCCACAAATCAGCACATAAACTCCTTGAGAATCATGCCAAACCCAGCAGCCTCGATTTCTGTGCACCATACTGTCATGTACAGCAGAAATGGTCTTCAAAAAATGTGCCCAAATTAACCAAAGACGCATAGTACTCAGCTACACGGATTCCCACAACTGAAACACCTCAAAACTCGTGCCAAACTCAAATGAACTTGTTGCCTCGAATTAAGTGCCCTTTCTCAATTGTACGGACAGCCATTAATGTTGTACAGACTAGTGTAGAATGTTGAGTTGATTCTCCTTGGACTGCATGCATATCCCTCTCCTAGGAATGTGTGCCAACTCCCTCCTGTTGTTGCTCTCTTTCTCTCTCTTTCTCTAAGCTCAGAAACTTCTCTTGGGAAATGTGACTCTTCACCTCCCACTCATTTCTCCTCAAAGTGTGCGCCCTCTCTCCCTCAAGTGTTGCCTTTATGCAATTTTAATGTGTAACTCCTCTAACCCTTGGTCTCCCTTGAGTGACTCTTCGCTTTCCCTTGAGATCAACGGTCACGACTTAATCATTCAATGAGGTCACTTAAGTCACTAAAGTGACCCACATCATAAAGTCACTTTTACACTTTAAATATAAAAGACCCAACTTAAAAAATCACTTTATAAAGTTACTTTATAAAAATGCATTATAAAGTCACTAGGGAGAAAATGTCCTCAGTCACTTCTGCATGTTGGGCGCCGCCAATGCAGAAGTACCTCCGAGCTCCCAAATCTAACAAGAGCAAAGGACTTTCGCTCAAGAGACCTTGAGTGCTTGAGACACGAACGATTGTGACTCAAGAGGATCTTAGCAAGGGTGAAGAAGGACTTTCATCTAGATATTCGTTGAAGGGATAACACACACAACACATTTATTGGAGTCAGTGATTCATAGAGAGAGCAAAGAAGGACTTTTGTTCAAGGAGATCTTAGTAAGGGTGATAAAGGAGCTTCGTCCAAAAGAGAAGAGAGCAAGCAGGGCAACAACAGACAGATCTGATCAGAAGGACAAATTTGGGCAGTCTGCGTAGGAAAATCTAGTAGATCTGAGGTACCAGTGAACAAATCTAGTAGATTTGAGATACCAGCAGACAGATCTAACAAATCTGAGGTGTCAGCGGACATATATAGATGAGATATGAGGTGTCAGCAGGAAAATCTAGCAGATCTGAGGTACCAACAGACAGATCTAGCAGATCTGAGGTACCAACAAACAAATCTAGCAGATCTGAGGTACTAGCATGTAGATCTAGCAAATCGGAGGTACTAGCATGCAAATCTAGCAGATCTAGTGTAGAGTTGAGGTACCAATGGACAGATCTAGTGCAGATCTGAGGTATCAGTAGGCAGATCTAGCAGATCTGAGGTACCAACAAGCAAATCTTGCAGATCTAAGGACTAGTAGACAAATCTAGTGCAGATCTGGGCAAAGAATTTCTTCAACTAAGGGCCAGATCAGCCAGATTTTGTTGTAATTTGATTCTTTTCTCAGTGGGCAGATTTTTCCACTTTGGGAGCCTTGTAAGCTTTGATATTATTTTAATGAGAAGTTGATTTGAAGGGCGAAATTTCTGTGTGTATGGAAATTGGTATATTTTGCTTCTGCTGTATATTTTTATTCCCAGCAATTAAATTTTCAATCAGTGCATTTTATTTTATGTTCAGAAATATTATTTGATCAATCAGTGCATTTTATTTTATGTTCAGAAATATTATTTGATCAATCAGTGCATTTTTTATCCCTGAAAAAAATATTTTCTTTTACAAAAAAACCCAAAAATTGAAAGAAAAAGGTGGACCTCTCCTCCAAAACCCTAACCCATCACTTGTACACTTTCATGATCTCGTAAACACTAAGAGACACTTCACTTTTATATTTTCTCTTTTGGCATGAAAGGAGAACAGTCTAGCAGTGAAGAACAAAAAGGTTACAGCTTTCAGTGCCCTTTATCATGGAGAAAATTCTTGGACAGTGATAGCAATTAAAGAGGTGAACTGTCGATTTGGTGTTCAAATCTTCAACAGTAAGGGTATTTTCCCAGCCTTTTAATCAATCTCCAGTGTTCAAATTTCATTTTGAAACGATGATGACTGAGGATCTTAGCAATGATGAGGATGAAGATGCAGCGGAACTAGAAGACTGGCCTTGAGGAATCAACTATGTTGTTTTCTGTTTCACTTTTGGAAATGCCATTAGGCAACTTTTGAATGTACTTGGTCGAAGACTTGGGAGCTATTGCTGAGAATGATCAAGCTTACTGTTTTCCCAATCATCGTTCAGTGTTGAATGAGAATCATGAATGTCAATTGATGAATGGAAAATTATTGACTTTGTAGTTGAATGATTTGAATGATGAAAATCAACAGAAAATGAATATGAATCACTGTTGATTTACATAAATTCCGGTTGATTTTTTCTTCATATATATAAATTTTTATGTGTACCTCTGAAGTACCCCCACCCCCTGTTTCAAACAGTGTCATACTTGTAGTTGCACCCATACCAGTACCCACTGACACCCTGGCAACTTAAGCCTAAAACCATCCAACACTTCAAAAAATGGATTACATGAAATGTAATAAATTAGAATGCACCCAGGGGAAATACATTTGAGAGAGAATGAAGCTCCCCTCCAGCTGCAGGTTACCTTGAGAACCCAGTTCACAGCAACGGCAGATGAAGTGGCTCCTTTTCCGGAAACTCCAACAGAATGAAGTAATGAACGTGTCGTAAAAACACCCATTGCTCCACCAAAGAAGTACTGCAACAAGCATAAAAAAAGGGTAATGTAGCATTATTAACTTATTCAGAAATAGAACAAAGAACTTTTGTAGGACACCAATAAAATCAGAGGAAGAGATGCCAACTATAAATATAATATTAAATCTCAGAGCAACCAGATAATGCCTGATAAGACTAAGTACAAGTGACCAGTTAGGAGTTAGGAATACATACTTTAAGAGCCCTCCATTGCATGTAAGGTGCGTAGGAAGGGGTGACACTGTCTGGATATCCTTCTGGTACCACACAAGATCTTATAAAGGCAACAAACTCCTGCAAAAGAATCGTGTGCTTTAAGGTCGAGTTATTTGCCAATTAACAATCACATCCATCATAGTTTAAGCACAAGTGAGTTCCACATAATTTTGAATGCTCATTTCCAATTACATATATAAAATATCTTAAGCAAATGTGTACTATTCATTATGCAGACTAACATTTAAATCCTATAACTATTGTCTGTGAACATAAGTGACATTGTTTGACGATATCCAAATCTGAAGTTGGCCTCTGAATACGAATAAAAATATACGATTGTTCAAAGTTCAAACTGATCAGTGAAAATGCAAGCACAAAGTTTAACTCTTCCAGCAAAACATTTCAATCCTATAACTATTATGCATGAACATAAGTCACATTGTTTGATGATATCCAAATCTAAAGTTGGCCTCGGAATATGAATAAATTATGCAATCGTTCAAAGTTCTAACTGATCAGTGATAATGCAAACTTAAGGTTTAACTCTTCCTCCAAAATATGTCAACTGCAGTAAAAATGCGTACAGTTAATGAGATTCAATTTCATGAAACAAGCTGCATTTTCGGTAGTTGAACAAGTTGTGTGTTATCAGAAACTCAGAAACGTAAATGAAAATTGAAATAATGTCTACTACTAATAAGATTTATTCTAACATAATATGCATGCTAATTTTACATCTTACCATTGTATGCATATTATATTAATCTTATTAACAGTGGAAATTTTTTCAATTTTCAATTATTTACGAGTTTCTGAGAGCACCAATTATGCTCAACTACCAGCTATGCGACTTATTTCGTTCGATTGAATCTCATTAACTGTGCACAATATCACCATGGTTCTCTTTAACATATTTTGCTGGAAGAGTCCAACCTTCTGGTTGTATTGTCGTGAAGTCAAAACCGAGTAATGGAACCACTCCATCAGACTGAATTGCTCAGAATACAAACCACTGCATGGCCATAACTATATGTGTATATTAAGATAAAAGTGTAACACAGGAACACATCCCCTATGCTCCCTGTTACCATTTAAGCCTCTCCCACTCTTTAGGTTTGCTCTTCTCCAACTCAAAGGGGGAATCCCTATGGCAATCTAATTTTAGCAAATGAAATGGTTATTTGGATTTAGATTGGATCTGGTCCTGATATATGCAAATGTTATGTTAAATTCCAGATCTAAGAATCAGAAATAAGTCTAGTAAAAAGTTATGCATTTGGTTGATTTTCTTTTATGCATTTGATTGATTTTCTTAGACTTCTGGCAATCTGGAATACGGTATTCTAGCTGTAATGTCCAGATTTGTAAAACAGAAATGAAGACGTGGATTTTATAAGTTTTTTAGTGGTTGGAAAGCAAGACTAGTGCCTAAAATTATTGTGGGCATATGGGGTCCGAAAGGCAATGGTTTAATCAGCTTTTCTCCAGTGAATAATGAAAACCAAAGCTGGAATTATCAAGCTACAACCATCAATCACTTGCTGTCCACAAATATAGAATTTTGATTTCACAATCCTAATGAAGGAAAATTATCAAGAATATATCAGAAATTGTTCACAACTTAATTAATACGAGGAAATTCCAGCATGTTCTAATTAGGAAACATCACTTTCATTTGAGAATTTGCAGCCATGAACAATACAAAATTTAAGAGGAAAATTAACCACAACTAAATTCTCTTAAACTAGGAACAAGGTTACCCAGAATAAGCTCTCAAAAGACACTTGAAGAGATCAAAACTACAGCATATGTATTAAGCCAATAACATCCCAATATCATCCACCTCAAGCTTCAACAAGCTACAAGAAAAGTCTCAAGCAATAGTCTAGGGTGTCTCCACAAACTTTCAACAACCTCTAGAAGAGAAGGAGCCTTGTTTAAATAGATTTTGGCTCAACAAACTCCTCAGAAAAATAATATTATTTCAATCCAAACCCTAGATCTAACCTAGGAATGCATAAACAATTATATTTCTCAACTAACTAGGAGAGACAAGTCAAACAAATGATAAAATATGTGTGGTCTAGCCACATGTACAAATATCCAAGCATGTGAGCTCCAAAAGATGGTGCGCCCTCCTCTAGATGAGCAAACAGTGAGTTAAGGCTCCAACGTCCTCCTAGAAAAAAGTGAGTTGACATGGCAACAAGCTCCAAAATAACGATAGAATACTCCAAAGAAGATAAGCCAAGCCCAAAATAGACAAAACGTCTAGGGTTTGACCATGTCAAGATGTCAAGGAAATGATAAAATAATCCTCCATAAGGTGCGTCCTCCGAAGCATCTCAAAATAATCAATAAAATAGCCCAAGAGAGGTGCACTTCATGAGGAGGGTCCACATGTATGAGAGAGCAATAGAAAAAAGAGGGCACTCCTCAAACAAGTGCAAATAACCAACCTCTAATGACATGTGTGGTCTCCAAGGTGATGACAACTCAACAATCAATATAATAATGCCATGAGCCACAATGCCAAGTCAACCAAAGCTCAATTAACTCCAAAAAAAGGGGACAGCCCCATCACCTAGCAATAAAATAATGACAAAAATGTGATGGTGCCTCCACATGTGTGCCAACGAGGTGAGCGCTCCACATGGAACCCTAATCCACCTCCAAATAACCCCATCATCTCTGAAACCAAGCCAATTGAGCTAGGGCGCTCATGCACAAGGCTCCAACAGTTCAAAATAAGGTCAACACACCCCCTAAAGTATTAAATCAGCATGAACACGTGTGCAAAATGGTAGAGCTCCATTTGAAAGGGGGCACATCATCATAATCATGTGGATTAGCCCTCGTGAAATGACAAAATGTCTAGGACACTCCAACATGAGCCTCAATATCACATAATAACAAAGTAAAATAACAATAATGATGCCAGTAATAATATGAAAAGAAGCACATATGTCCACTGATCCATGATAAAGAAATATCCAAAATACTGTAACACCCTGTTTCCCCCAGTCTGTAAATATAACTTTATTGGCCAGGAACTATGGAAAACTCAAAGTGTGAATGTTTGATTTGGTGGACCTTTGTATGAAGGTCGATGAATGTAAAGCATGTTATTTTAATAGATAATGGAAACGTGTTGCATGACTGTTGAGAAGGGGATGTGCTAAGAGAGACCACGATTGCTAATGAAAAGACAGTGGAGGGGACCCGGAATGGTTGCGTTAACCTCCACCAAACCAGTACTATGTTGGTTTTAATTGCTCAAGATCAGAACAACCCTGTGACCCGAAATGAATTACAGTCAGGCTGGTAGGTGGGAAGGCCTCCTCAAGAGATAATGAGGGGATGAGGCAGACCGCCCATCTGTAAGGCTATCGGACCTGACCACGGACTGGGATTTCGAGCCACATGCAATCTTGCTGAGGAAGGCAAGAAAGGAAGCGTGGTGTGGGCAGGGGGAGGGCCTACCAAGAATGCAGAGACGAGAGCGAAAACTCTCGGGTCCGAGGAAGGATTGAAAGCGAAAGTGAGTTCTGATCACAAAGAATAGAGACTGAGTCGGGAGAAAGAGAGCCTCATCTATTCCTGTAAAGGGAGAAGGAGAGTAACCTTCGTCCCTAACTTCCGTTGAGCTGGAAGTGAGAGATTGAATCTCAAAGCATCGTGGCCTAAGCTCGGGGGTGGCCAGTGATAAATCCATTAGGAGTGACTGAGCCTATGGTTGGGTGGAAACGAGCACCCCTCTCAACAGTCGCATCACGCCTTATGGTTCTGATAAGTGTTTTTATGCCTTGTGCTTTGAATTGGAAATAATGAATGCATGACTTGTATTTATATGCCTATAATGGTCTCTGTATTGAATGAATAAGTTAGAAGTATGCGTTCGTTCCTTGAGAACTTTCATATCTGCTTGATTTCCTTATGCTCTAGTTTAATTCCTCGAAAGCACTTTCCCAGACAATTTCGTCATAGTCCTAGAGTCGCACGAGTACTTCCCTGATTGCGGAGGTTGAACCTCACAATCACTGCGAGGACGGAGTCTAATAAGCTCAGGAGAGGTAGTGTAGGTATGCACCGAGTCTCTGCAAGGTGGGCAGAGACCGAGACCATCTTAAGTCCTAGAGTTGAGGAATGAACGTAAGGAGTGTGCGGAAGAACGCTTCCAAGCGTTACGTTCAAAAGAAAGAGTGCAAAACTCTTAAATCCTTCAAAGCCAACAAAGCTTAGGAAGAATAGTGAGGTTCAAGTATCGAAAGGGAATATCCTTTCGTTTAGAAGATGAACGAATGATGTCTGTTCGGGAGAACCCAGGGTTTATCACGACCGTTAGATTTGAAGAAGGGGCACAAGCGTTAACGCCTCGACTCTTTCACTCTTCACAAATTCGCACATCGGGAGATTCGCATGTTGGTGCGACTAAACTCCCAAAACCCGAAGTTGCGATGTGATCTGGACCTTAGATCTAGGATCTATCGAGACCCTCCTTGACCATCGGATTGGCGAGATCGGGGATTCGCACGTTGGCACGACTAAACTTCCGAAACCCTAAGTTGCGATGTGATCTGGACCATTGTATCAAGGAAGGTCATGGACCGTCGATCTGACACGAGCAGATTAACGCAAGAGTATGTGGGAATTCAAAATCGCCTAAGAACCAAGCTCAGAAGAGATAAGCGCTTTTTAAGAGTGCAGATGAGGTCCAAGAGGCAAACTTGTTTCAAGTTCGTAAGCTTCGGAAGGAAAGAGGAAGTAGAGACCCATATATCAGGGCTCACAGGAGGTAGTCGAGGGCCGAGGCCTTTGGAACATCTGAAATCTTCCAAGTCAAGGAAGAAAGGGAAAGCTCAGGAGGAGGAGCAGCAATGATCGTTGGATCGAGCACTGTGAGAGATCTGGACTGTGGGAATTCACGTCCATACAATTAGAAGAGCACGCAGGAGGAGATCGGATCTGGGTCGTCAGATCTGAGTGCAAGGACCAATAGTCGTTGGATCCAAGAAAGGTGCACGAGAGTTAAACCCTTCGAAAGTATACAGGAGAATGGACTTTGCCAAGTTTCGAAATCATCGAAACCGTCCATCGTCAGGGTAAACAGATGGCAGCAGATCCGAGAGTTCGAGGATTCGGACTTCGGAAGATTCGCAAGGGAAAGAGTGGAGTTGATCCTAGCCGTTGGTGCTGGGAAGGACACGTGGCGAAAGATCAGCATTTCGCTGACTCGCACATCGGGAAAGTCAAAGGCAAGAGTTGTGACAACTTGCGAAACACAAACTCGCAATTTGATCACAGAGGATTGCGGACCGTTGATTTGATGTGGGTGAATTTCGAAAAATCGAGGATCGGGAAAGACCTGATTCGCGAGAAAGGATCTTGACCGTTGGATCATGGGAGATCGTGGACCGTTGATCTAATGTCGTCGGGAGTTCGGGGATCGGAAGAGTCAGGGTTGACTCACACCCAAATACCCGATACGCGAAGCCGCGATTTGATCCTAGTCATCCATCGAGAAGGGATGCGTGGCGAGAAGTCAGTGTTTCGCTGACTCGCAACTCACGAAGTCCGAGTTCGCGAAAGGATCACAGTCGTTGATCGAAGGAGGGATCCAGACCATTCATCTAGAAAGCGAATATCAAGAAATCGGGAATCGGGGAAACAGAGGTAAGCCAACCTCCAAAGTCGCGAAACACGAAATGCCGATTCACGAGAGAGGAGATCAGGACCGTCGGATTGCGAGAGAGTGTGGTCACAGCTTGAGGACATATGAAGGAAGGGGCTAGCATGGAAAGCTAGCACCTGTTGCTCAAACCCTTCAAAAGGGGGCTCAGGAAAGAGTCGCGGATTGGAAGAACCTGCAACAGAAGAAAGGGGAAACTAAAGAGAGTTAAGAAAAAGTGAAATTTATTTATGCCCCATTGTGGGTGTGTGACAAAATGGTATCAGAGCATGGTTACAACACTTGGCCTGCTTGGGCTTACAGATGAGTCGCTTAAAAGCATTATTTGGAGTACTTTTAAAGGAGTGACACCCTACCTTGCCTCTTTCTTAAAAGTCTGGTTAAAAATGTTATTAAAGAAAAGAGTGAAACTTTCTACTGGGTGTATGCATTTAAGAAATTGAACCGTGTATTGTTCATAAACTGATATATTGTTAGCTAACAATAAGTGTTTTTGTCAACACTCGAGCAGTGAGTGAATCACGGGAAAACTCCAAGACTAAAGGATGGTGACGTGTCATGAAGTAGGGGATGGCTCCCACAATAGAGACGAAGAATCTGACGAAAGGAGGGCGGTGGAAACCCCTCCAGATCTAGCTGAAACTGTAAGGACCCTCAGGGCCGAGTTACAGAGTTTCAAGGCCGACAACGAGAGATTGATAAAGGAGCAAGAGAAACAAACAGAAATTAACGCAATCTTGCTACAGAGCTTATCCGACATACAGAGGCAACTGCAGCATGAACCTGCAACCAGTCATGTGGACCGACAACACAAGAAGAGAAGTCAGAGTCCACCTGAGATCCGAAAACATGACTCCCTAAGTGATCCCACTAAGAGAAGTACCGCGAAGAAGGCCCAACTTGGAGGCAGGGGACACTCATCGGGAGAGTCCTCTGGAAAGGAAGTTGTCAACTCCGAAGGATCTTCTAGTAGCAGGGTTGGCTCGCATCCTCACAGGAAAGGAAAGAAACGGAAGCGTTCCAAAACCCATAGTCCTGAAGAGTTCAAGAAAGCCAAACCACCCTCTTTCAATGGAGAGATTAAGAAGGGAGAAGAGGCGGAAGCTTGGCTGCTTAGTTTAAAGAAGTATTTCAGAGTCCATGACTACTCTGAAAACTTGAAGGCTCGAATAGCCATCTTCAACCTGAATGGAAACGCTTCCATATGATGGGAAGACCTTAGGAATGTGAAAGGAGTCCATGAGAAGGACTTGTCACGGAAACAGTTTTGAGAAATACTTCAGGAAGCAGTACCTGTCAGAAAAATACATGGATGGGAAAACTAAGGAATTCTATGAGCTCCGGCTGGGGCAGCTCACCATAGATGAATTTGTCAATAAATTCCTTGAACTACTGAGGTATGTATCCTACATAAAAGACGAAAAAGAAAAAATGCAGTGGTTCATTAGTGGGTTACCTCAGACCTACCGGGATAGGATTGAGTTCGATGAACCAAAGACCTTAGAAGAAGCTATCTGGAAGGCGAGGTATTGTTATGAACAGATTGGGAGGAAGACACGACCCCACAAGGATTGGAAGAAGAAGAATAGTTCGGGATTCAAGAAGAAAGGGTTTAAATCCTCAAGATTTAAGAACTATGGAAAAGTTCCTAGAGGAATCCTTCTTGCTAGAAGTGCATATCAGCAAAATTTGCCCTCTCAAAGTGGAAATAAACCTTTTAAGGCAGTCCCAACAAAGACCGATAACCTCAAGAAGGAACCCTTAAAATGTTGGGGTTGTGGAAAAGATCATAAATTGAGGGACTGCCCACACAGACAACAAAATAGTAATAGAGTCTACAATATCCAAGAAGCTATCACCGTCAATTATGTGGCTAGGAGCATGCCACGAATCTATGCAGCCTTGGACAATAATCAAGCCGACCACCAAGCTTTAGTAGTGGAACTGGAAGGTATGATCGCCAACCATCTAGTTTCTATTTTAATTGATCCGAGTTCTAATTTGAGTTATGTGGCCCCTCAGGTTGTTGATAGGTGTAAACTGCAACCAAATAGACATGTTAAACCGTGGTTGGTGCAATTAGCCACTGGGACCAAAAGAAAGGTGGCAGAGGCCATACCAGCCTGTCAATTCATCATGGGTGGATTGCCCACCCGACCGACCCTTAACGTACTTCCCCTGGGTTCGTATGACTTGTTGATTGGTATGGATTGGTTGGCTGCTTATAAAACTAAAGTGGACTGTTATCATAAAACTTTAGAATGTGTAAACGAAGAAGGGAGAACGATGACCCTCCAAGGGATTTAGAAGCCTGTCTCAGTGAGACAAATATCGGCCCTTCAAATGAAGAAGTATTGCAGAAAAGGGTGTTCCTTAGATGCAATACAGGTGTTGGAATCCGTTGAGGACAACAAACCAAACCTAGAGGACCACCCCATATTAAGAGAATACAAGGATGTGTTCCTCGAAGAAGTACCAGGTCTACCTCCGAGAAGGGATATTGATTTCTCGATAGAGCTTACACCAAGAGCGGTACCGGCATCTAGAACGCCATATAGGATGAGCACGCCAGAGCTGGTTGAGCTCAAGCTACAGCTAAAGGAGATGATGGACAAAGGCTACATCTGACCCAGTGTATCTTCGTGGGAAGCGCCCGTGTTGTTTGTGAAAAAAAAGATGGCACACTTCGACTGTGCATAGATTACAGACAACTCAATAAGACAACCATAAAGAAC
>JZKD02S2307678.1:379075-391695 GCA_000966675.3 Picea glauca | reverse complement strand
TAAAAGGAGGTTTCCCCCTCGAAGAGGCTTATTATCTGAAATTATCTCAGTTTCAAGGTGTTGAGTACTTTTCCTGAGGTTTTTCCATGCTATATTGATGTTTGGTTCTTAACAGATTTTCTCCTCATCTCCTCAACCAACAAAGCTCCCACAACAGAGTCATAATATAAAACATCTATTGAGATAAAGCTAATAGAGGTGAATAAACTATCCCAAGACTTAGGCAACGAACAAAATAGTGTAATAGCCTTATCTTCATCTTCAAGTTTAACTTCCATACTAGTCAATTGAATTATAAGGGTATTAAAGGTATTTAAATGATCAACAACTTTCGTACCTTCTTTCATTCGCAAACTATATAATTACTTCTTCAAGTAGATTCAACTCATCAAGGTCTTCGTCATATACAAACTTTCCATCTTGCTCCATAAGCCTACTACTGTATCCTCTCCTATGATATTAAACATAACTTCATCTGCCAGACATAGACAAATGGTATTGAGTTCTTTTGCATCCATCATTCCTTGTTTGTCATGGTTACCGGTTTTTTTGTCATGCTTGCCAATGCTTTTTGCAACCCTTGTTGCACCAGTAGATCCCGCATCTTGAGCTTCCATAGCTCAAAGTTGTTTTTTCCATTGAACGTTTCCACTTCAAACTTCAAACTTTGCATATTTTCCATTAGCACAAATCTTCCAACACCACTACTAATAAACTGAGCTTTATATTATGAAGGATATATTATAATTCAAAAAATGGAACTTTAAAGTATGGTTTAAAGTCAAACAAAAAAAAAGGGTTTGAGCCAAAAGAAAATGTATAATATATATCTTTAAATCTTTTAAGAACATTCAACTTTTCAATCGAATAGACATCCACCTCATATATTTATTAGTCCCTGCCTCCGGTGAGGGACTATAGCTTTAGTGCAGCGGTCAACTATCGTTGACTGCCTAACAATTAATGCATTTTAGTAGATTAATTGGTTCGTTTTGGTTTGTTCTTTACATAGTTGGGTATTATTCTTATTAACCTGATTTATTCTTATTAACAAAAATCTTCCCATATTTATTGAATTTTATCAATCGATTTTTTTTATTGGTTGAGAGCTATCAGATGGGACTTTAATCCTGTGGTGTAAGAAATATATATTTTAGCATTGTTGTAAATAAAAAATAAATTAAAAATAACAAATTTATGAGTGGCCATTTTGGCTCACTCTGACACAATAACAATGCACTCAGTGCAGTTGAGGTTTTGGAAATCGAGGTTTTGGTGCCGTCTAGAAAAAATAGTGCAGTTGAGGCTCACCCCCTCACCACTTCGCATCCATCACCTCATTCATCAGATCTAGTGTTGTCCTGCCTTAGACCTAGTATTGTCCTCTCTCACCACCTCTATTTGGGATGGTACTTGTTTTGTGGGTATTCATCTTCCTCTTCTTGTTGATGATGGTGTAGCTGTGTTCTATATGATGAGATTCTTTGGGAAGCGATTTTAAATTGTCGCAGTTACTCATGCAAGGCAGAGGTGGCCAGAGTATGCTGTTATGCAAATCTATCAAGTAAATGCAATAGGAATGTGCAACAAGGAAATAAGGATTTTGTCGTGCAGAGGATGCTGTCGTGCAGAGGATGTTGTCACACATAGGATGTTGTCGCGCATAGGATTTTGTCACGCAGAGGATGTTATTGCATAGCGGATGTTGTCACACCTAGTATTTTGTCGTGCATAGGATGCTGTCGCATAGAGGATGTTGTCGCACAGAGGATTTTCATGCACACAGGATACAGGGCGCGCTGCGTAAATGACTGGTTTAGTGGTCAACTTCAAGATCACTTTATGACCATCTGGAGAGGAATTTTGAAAATCCCCGAGATTTTTTTGTCGAGGACAAACCAAATAATACAAATCTCTCTCATATTTGTAAAAGGTGTCATGGATTGGGAGATTCAAAGGAATATTTGAGCCTTATTTTTCAGTTTTCATGATTTCCTATTTGAGACATGTTTTTTCGACATGTATTCCGGCCAAATGGAGATGAATTTCAAGAAACAAAGATAAGTTTTTATTTCTAACGAGATTATATACAAAAACCATTCTCAAATTTTACACAGATATTACAGTTTGAGAATTACAAGTGGAGTTTTGAAGCCTATTTTTCAGAATTTTGCCTCTTGAAAAGTAGGAAATCAATTAAAACGTGTCATTTTCTGTTTGTAACTATTTCTATTTTGGGAAAGAGTTTGGATTTTGAAATGTTGAGATGGAAAGGACCTATAGTGCTATATATTGCATTGTACAAGAGTAGAGAAGGGATGGGCCCTAGGGGGATTGGACTGTGTATCTTTTTCCTGAATATCTTTATGAGCTAAATGCAGAAGTATCGTGCTTTCATGAAGCATAGATTCATTACAATGTTGTTTTATGTATGCATTTTCTTTGTAATGCTCATCTCCATAATTGTTTGTTCTTTCTAGTATTTAGCTGAGAGTAAATGTTTGGAATTCATCCATCTTTGATCCTCCATTCATACGGTAAATACTTGTTATGTGTTTAAAGATTGTGGGTTCATAATTTATCCATGCTTGATGCTCTGCTCATAGTAATGTATCTTTCTGTATTTCATCTAAAGTTACATTGAGAACTCATCATTTGCTAGATTCTCTCAGTGTGATGCGATTCCCCTTTCTCTTTTCTTCTTCCATTCAAAATATTGCATGTTACTGAAGAATAACACTTACTTTGCCTTTGTTCTCTGTGAGTACACCATCAATCATTAGCTCAATATTTTAATTTCAGAACTTGACTCCATTTCCCAATGGTACCTTTTCCTTCTTTGTCCTACCAACCCTTTTAAAACAAAAACAAACCCGTCCTATCATAGAATTTGACCTCTGTGCCTTTATTGATGAAACCCTTGAGTTATTACCAATCATTAGACATCTGAGAGAGCCCTCTCTGGTTGTAGAGGTCATAATGGAATCTAAAGTTGGTTGAAACAATTACCTTGGGGTTTTGTTTGATACAAATTCCTGAGTGCTAACAAGACCCCCTTGTAGACTAGTGGTGCTATGATGGATATGCTGCACTTATATTTTTTTTTCTATTGTGATGATACCAACACAAGTCTTCTACAATTTGATGTTTCAAATTATGGTTTAAAACGTTTTGGTGACATAAGTTGGTGGTTGATTTTTGCATGGCACTGGATGGTTGATGACCATTAACACATTATACTAACACTGCCCTATGGATCAAAGGATTATTATAAGTTTTGTTTGGATGTTGCAATGAAACATGGATTAATTGGTTTAAATGCTCTTAGTAAAAGAAAATAATGGATCTCTTTTTAAAAGGACTATACACAAGCCCTAGCGTTATGTGTAGTTGTGACAAAATGAGGGTGCATACACCCTTGATGCTAGACTTATGCACTTTGTTAAGCGTTATGTGTTGAAACACATATAGTAATATTATGGCACATTGTTATTTTTAAAAGAGCCGACATTACTTTGGGTGGCACACTATGCAAAAAGGGATATAGAAATGAAATATGTGGTTGATTTAATTCTTAGTGTTATGGTGAATTGGTTGGCTTGTACGTTGAATTGAATGAGGTTGGAGGGAGAAGCAACATGAATTTATTGCACGTCACTCAAACAAACCTTGAGGCCTGTCACCCTAGCCATACTTGCATTTTGTTTTTTGGCTTTGGCGGTTGTTGATGCTCCACGATTTTTGGTTGTGAAGGAGGATACAGTCTAACTCTCTCCCTCAAGTAATATTTTCCAGGTATGGTTCCTTATTCTTCCATCCATGATGGTTACTTTGCACTATGAATCAATTTTTGGCTCAGGATTGCTTGAGGTCTGTGTTTTTCTTAATCTTTTTGGACTGTGTATTGATGCTGTGTTTGTGGGCTCTTCTTGTGAATATTCTGACTGTTGGCATTTTAAAAAGAAGAGGAATGTTTATACCTTTCTATGTGTAGTTTGTGCATGGGTTTATTGATGAAATAACATAGAGGCATGCTCGATCAGCTCGGGTTTTTGTCTAGTTCTCTGTGGAAATTTATGGTTATAGTTTAGCAAGCTCTGAGCTTTGCGCATGGGTATTACAACCAGTCTTTGTGTTAAGTTTTTCCACTCCATTTTCGTTTATGTGGTTGATTTTTTTCGATTCTCTAGGTTGCAATGTGAACTGTTGAAAGTTGAATTGTTTCTTTCCATGACTTGAAAAAGCCCCGAGCTATTAGATATAGTGGCATTGCCCTCATTATCGTTGTTGCTTGGAAGCAGTGCGCAGTTGGGACTAACATTTCACAAAAATTTAATGGAAGCTTTATCATGGTTAATATGCTTTGGTTGGGCACGATATGCGCTTGGGAATTCTTGTTACAGTGCCATTAAGTGTTCGCTTCTTCTCGTTCTCTGTTGGAGGTGGTTGATTGTCATTTTTTGGTAACCCTCACTGTCAAGAATATTGTTAAAGGTTATTGTCTGTGGTAAATTTGATAAAGGCACGAGCTATCTATGTTTCGAGGACTCATTCCTTTGATTGGGCTATTGTTCTTACTCCCATTTGTTGTGTTAAACCCTAAAAATGATCTTGATATCGTTTTAGTCTAGTCAAGGGTAAAAGAGAACTGTGTATGCTTGGTTGATTGGGCACGAGTTGGTTCTATTTATCGATTGGGCAATTTTAAAAAGAAGTCTGTACATGATAATTTATGTGAAGTTTGGGCTTAGGAGTTGCATGTTATTTGTTGAATGCTATTTGCATAGGTTATTTTGTTGATTATTTTTAATGAAGCACCGTGTTTGAATGGTTGGGGCCCAATTATGAGTTTAAACGCCCAGTTCATTTGTGTTGAACAATGTGTAAATAATGGGAAAATCATGGTTAATATTGTGGATATTCTTAATTGACTTCAAAGAACAAGAATTGGTTATAAATGGTTGGGATCACTGTGCGTTTTATATTGGTTTTAAAAGGAATTTGTTTTTAGCATTGGAATTATAGATGGCTGTGGGTCAAGGGGTTATTATGTTTATCATATAAATGACAATGTTGTTATTATGATTGTTGTATAAGTTTATATGGATGCAAAGGCTGTTGTAATTGATTATGTTTGGGCATATGAATTGTTTTTTTTTTTTAAAGTCAGCAAGCAATCTATAAAGGAAGTGATAGTTAAATGGTGGTTTTCAAAAGTGAATGTTGATTGAATTATGGAGGTCTGAACAGAGTTATGTTTAATTATTTGATTTGATTTATTTTTTGAACAATATCCATATTTATTCCCTCTCATTATACTTCCCTCATAATCCCAGTTTCATTTTAACAAGCCCTGTTCTGTAAAATAAATTAAAACTATGTATAACAACAACAAAAGTCACAACACAACAATAGATGGAAACTGATATTTTTGGTATTTGATTACACAGTTAAATTATTTTATTAATTTTTGAGAAGCATTTGTGTGTTTATTACCCCTCATTATATTACTTTTCGCTCATTACACTCCCTTCAGATGTCCCATGAACCCTACCACCCCCTGCTCACTTGGCGATTATTAAATGATTTCTTATGGATGGATTTGCATGGGCCTCGTGTCAATTTCTGAGCCAAATTTTGTTTCATGCAAGAAGAATGTCATGTATGGTCTATTAAGGGCCTATTTACTGATGAATTGTTGCATACAGGATGGGTTTCTTTAGCAGGGGTATCCATGGAAGAAATAATAGAGGAAGAGGTAACTGGAATAGAGGGCCTAGAAGGCCTAGATTCTCTATTCATTTTGATGATGATCCTCAAGAATTGAACCAGCTGTTCCAAGCTAGTTTCTTTAAATGGATTGGGCAAGGAATAATACAACCTCAACCAGAGAGACCTGCCTTCCATTCTCAGAACATCACTGGTATTCCCGTGCCTCCTCATGTGTTCTTGCAACCAAAAGTCCCTGCAAATGATGGATGGAAAGAGATTGTCAACCGAATGTCTCTCACCATCGTGGCTGGCCTAATTTTTCATTACCTCCTCCACCACCTATAAATCCTAATGCTCAGATTGCCTCTTTTGATTCACCTGTCCAATATTCACATGCAAGCAAAAGACTTAAAACTGATGTCCCCCATGCACAATATAAAGGCAAAGTTGTTGCCTCCCCTTCCTCTCCTTCAAATGACTCTTCAAAATCCGTGTCCTCCCGTATGCATCTGAAGGATGATTGTTCCCATGTTATTAGTGAGATACAACCTCAAGGTTCAAATCAACCAAAGGCTACTTCCGGGAAATCAAAAGGGGACAATAGTGATAAAAGAAAGATTGCCTCTTAGAGTGGCAAGTATGGATTTTAAATTATGTGTTTTATGATTGAGTTGATGAAGACAATGTTCTGCATAAAGTTTTGGACAACAAACTATTTTTTGGATAATGTGTATTATGTGGATATTTACATATTTTTGGATATGATTTAAATTATTTCTGATATTTAAATATTCAAAATTTTAAGGTATTTAAGGGAGTTACAAGGTGGCATGCGTTTAAATGATTATCCATTTGTGTTATATTTTATAATTTGAAAAGGAGGAAAGACAAGAGTCACACGGGGTCCCACCTACTTAGTTATTGTTTAAAGACCCTTAACTATTATTATTATTATTATTATTTCTCCTAAACTAAATTAGTTAAGTTAAACTAACTTAACTAAAGAAATTAGTTGAACCACTTCAACTTTTTTGGAAAGCATAAAAGCTAAATGAGAAGAATAAACAAGAGGATAATAGAAGGAGAAAGAAAGACTAAGGTTTTCTCTTTTGATTTCATGAGATAGTTCAGTTTTCATGATAAAATATATTTTGCAGAGTCAAATTGGCAGCAGTCTGTGGCAAGCTGATCCAGATTATAAATTTTAGTTTTTATTTCTTGTCAGAGTCATTTTGTATGGTGTTCATCGGGGATCTCTAAATTAGACTTTGGTCCATGCCCTCACAGGGTTTTGTAAAGAGAAAAACATTTTTGATATTTTGGAATGAAATAAATCATATTTCTATTCTATCTCATTTGTGTGTATATATGACTTGGTCACTTTTGCTTTTCGATATCCATATTTAGTTTCTGTAATGTGTATACATTTTAGAAACTGAAATAAAATTTTATTTTATTTTTGCAACATTCTTTTGATTAATAAATCAACCTAAACCCTTGTAATTAATACTTGCGGATTGGGAAATTATTTTTGAGGCTATAAAGCACAGGGTGATATTCCTGACTATCTTGTCCTAGCCAGGCAAGATTAAAAAATGATTGAGTAATGTAATTCATACCTTTTCATCAACATTTATTTGGCAACCATACTGGGGAGATCTTCCATATCTCTATGGTTGATTGCATTCACATTTTTTTGTTTATGTTTTTGATTCTTTGATTGTTTACTTTTATTCATGACAATACCTATTACAAGGCAACCCAATCTTGAGCCCAGTCTTAAATACCAAAGAAACATTGCTTTAACCTTATTCAATACCATATTAGAGACCACCAATACCCAGATTGATCTTGAACACTCGTGGATAGTAATTGAACAAGACATAAGTGTTTGGGAACACCGGGAGGCTAGGAAAAGGAAGCCTAGGAATCAACTATATCTTTATTTTTCCTAAATTTTTGATCTTATTTTCATTTCCTTAAATCCTCGTATCTCTAGGAGAAGAAGAGGATTGTCTCTTGAAATCACCCCTCACTGAAATAGGAAGAAGGAACGTTATTCTATCAGCCCAATAGGGTACTCTAAGGAGAACTATGTATGATTTAGCTATTTCATCTTTCTCACCCCCACCCATCATTCAAAAAATGACATCTGGCGGTGGTTTTGGTGGCACTGGAGGTGCCTCAACTTCTCAACCCTCAACCTCATCAGTGATTGGCAGCTTGTATAGACATCAAATTCTAGTCCAATCAACTACAAACCCTGCCAAGGTCATCAAGAAGTATGGACTCTTTCAATTCGAGGAGGATGCTACTACTACCCCATGGCATGTATCCTCCCCTCTGAACCTAGTGCCTGCTACTCGTCGACTTTCTAAATTCAAAGAGCATCTCCCTAGGTTTTTTGGAATTAACACAATCACTACAAATGAACACTCGATGGCATTCTCCAATGCCTTCCACAATATAGAATCTTATGACAATGATACTTGTATGCACTTATTTGTTAACTCCCTTGAAGGGAAAGCAACGACACATTTCTTTGATCTTCCTTCCAAGATTCTTTCCACTTGGGAAGATTTAGTTTAATGGTTCAAATATACTTATGGGCAGTCTAAAATCCCAGTTGAACAATTATGGGAGTACAATAATATTGCGTACAAAGACGATGAAACTATCAAGTCTTTCAACCTACGTTTCACCAAGTTATATAACCAAATTCTCGAACTTATTTGCCCCTAAAACCAAGCCTCTTTTATGCATTACTATAATGCTCTACCTTCCCCTTATTGTCATAGGCTTGAAGAAAAATCCATTGAAAATATTGGTTCCGCTCTTCATACTTGTCTAGAGTATGAAAAAATGCTTGAAAGAACAGGTCTTCCCAAAGGAGACTCAATCAAACAAATGAAAATTTATACCCTCTTACAACTTGTACAAGATATGAATAACCAAATGATAGCGTATGAGATGAAAGGAAATGTCCCTTCACTTACTCCTGGGGCCTCATCTTCTTCTTCACCAACCTTTAGGAACTCTAATGAAAACAACTTTCATCCCAAAGCGATCATGCCTCACAGTTGGTGTGACTTTTGCGAGGAACACCAAGGAAAGTACTTGTGAAGTAAAGAAGAGTGCTAGAGATAAAATCTTTGGCAAAAGGCCTGAAACTACCATTGTTATTCTAGATTTTGCAAAACCAGAGGATGTCATGGTCATAAAAACTAGGAATAAATCCTATGCTTCAAAAGGAAAATATGATCCCCCTCATACTTATTCTATCCCAAGCTCATCTTCACCAGCTTCTATTGTACAAGTTACTAAAACTATTGATAGTCAAGGAGTCCCTTCTCCTCTTCCCTCTTCCCTCTTCCAAATATAATATTATCAACCAGTTGGCTAACATCAAGGCCGATGCTACTCTTCTGGACATGGTTTCCATCCATGAGCAACAAAAGCATCTAAAAAATTGCATGGAAGGAAAATCTTCTACCATATCCAATCTCTCTAAAGAGGTAAAAGAAGAGGATTCTAGTGTAAATAAAGTAGGTGTAAATAATTTTAGACAACCTGTTAAAAACCCTCCATTTTTCATTTATGTAAATATTATGGACAAAATAGCCCATTGTTGTCTAATGGACGGCGGTTCGAGCCCAAGCGTGATGTAAAAAATGATCATGGAAGAGATAGGCTTGTCTTGTACAAATGAAAATGCCAGAAGCATGCTCTCTTATAATAGTTTACAATGATCGACCATAGGTGAAATCAAAGACGTGACTTTGGTTTTGTGTGCGCATCTTGAAATAAGGACAACCCTTAATATTCATGTAATTGACATGTCAGTGAGTAATTATTCAATCATCTTAGGAAGAGACTGGTAAGCCTTGACAGGTCGATACCTCCCACTCGACGGGACACACTTATTTTTTCCTCGGAATGGAAAAAACATCATAGTCCTAAGGGAGGGAATAATTTCACCATATATAGAAAGCATCCCACAACCTAATGTAAATTATGTTTAGGAGGATCTAGGAGTGTACTCCATCTTTGTCGATGAAGATAATAATACCTTTGAACAAATTGACCTAGAGGATGTGATGTGGCATATGCACTTTGATGGTTCATGATCCAATGAAGGTAATGGAGCTGGCATTATCTTGTACTCTCTTGTAGGTAAAATTCACAAATTTTCCTATAGGTTAGAGTTTTCTTGCACAAACAACGTCACCGAATTTGAAACATTATTGCTAGGAATTGAAAATGCCTATAATTGAGGTTGTGGTCACCTTACAGTTTTTGGGGACTCTGAACTTGTTGTAAACCTTGTACGTAAAATATATTCTCCTAACAACAAGTTAATGAAACATTGCACCCAAGTTATTTGGGCACTTATCTTGAACTTATTATCCTTTAACAACACTCATGTCAAAAGGGAATTGAATTCAATGGCTGACAAGTTAGCTATTTTTGCAGCCTCTCCTACTCGACAAATTCTGCCACAAAGACCTGATTTCACTTTTCAATCCTTATATTTCCCTCACATCCCTAACAATATAGAGTCATGGAAGGTCTTCCCTAGTGATGAAAGCATGTGTGCTTTCATACAAAATGAACCATATAATCTCAAGGAGATTATATCCATGGAAAATAATAAAATTTCGAAGGGCTTGACTCCTCTAGAAAGTTCATTTTCATCGAGTGATGTAGGAAAAAAAGAAACACATAAAGAAGAGGAGTCAAAAAGGAAAGTGGGTGAAACCATTTCCTTGAACATTGGGACACCTGATTCCCCAAATAATGTTAAGATATGTGCCCAATGTACTAATGAAGAGAAGTCGAAATTCAATGAGTTACTTTGTGAATTTCAAGATGTTTTTTCTTGGTCTTACAAGGATCTTCATGTTTTTGATCCTGCTCTTATACATCATGCCATTCCTATCAAGGAAGGAATAAAACCGGTTAGGCAAAAACAAAGACCCATTAACCCTGCACTGGAAGCAACTATTAGAAAGGAGTTGGAAAAACTCTTGAAGGTTGGGATTATTTTCCCTGTTAAGTATTCGGAGTGGGTTTCCAATTTGGTTCTCATTCAAAAAAAAAATGGTCAAATCCGACTATGCCTTGATTTTTGTGCATTAAATAGAGCGAGTGTTAAAGACCATTTTCCTCTCCCTAATATGGAAATGATTTTGCAACAAGTTGCAGGGTCACATATGATGTCCTTACTTGACGGTTTTTTCGGTTATAATCTGATCAAGGTAAAAATGACAGATAAATATAAAACCACTTTTATTACACATTGGGGCACATTTTCTTATGAACACATGCCTTTTGGATTATCCAATGCAGGTACCAATTTTCAAAGAGCTATGCAGATAGATTTTGACGATCTGATCGGAAAAATTATTTAGATTTATCTTGATGACTTGACTATATATTCAAAGAACCAATTAGATCATTTTGGTCATCTTATAAAGGTTATCATGCGATGCAGGAAATTCAACATTTCTTTAAATCCTTCTGAGTCTATTTTCGACATTACCAAGGGACAGATCCTTGGGCATATTGTCTCTGATTCAGGAATAAGCATAGATCCCGAAAGGATTGATTCTATTCTAAACCTTCCTGCCTCTACTTCCAAAAAGGAGGTTCAAGCCTTTATGGGCATTATCAACTTTGTCCATAGGTTTGTTCATGATTTTGCTATAATGGTCAAACCAATTCAAAATCTTCTTAAGCAATATCACTCCTTTTCTTGGACTTATGATGTTGAGAATGATTAAGAAGGAAATTAGTTCCTCATAGGTTTTAGTGAAGCCGGATTTTGAGAAAGAGTTTATTATATACACTAATTCCACAGAGGAAACAATCTCTGCTATTATCATACCGTGTGATGACCAAAACAATGAAAAACTAGTAGCTTAAATGAGTCAAATCTTGTCAGATGATGAATTCAAATATTATTATATTGAAAAACATGCTTTCTCTCTTGTTAAATATGTTGAGAAATTTCACCACTTTATATTAGGTAAGCACACGTTGGTAAAAGTCCCTTTACATGCTGTCAAGTTTTTGCTTTCATAGACTTATCTTTCAATGAAGCTTGAACATTGGCTTGCCAAGATCCAGGAGCATGATTTAACCATCATGACTTCCAAAACCATTAAGGGATGTGACTTATCCCTTCACTTGGCTCAAAATACTGAAGAAAGTGAAGAAATTGATGAACATGATAATCCTATGTCAGAACTATTTTACATTGATAGTCAAATTCTTCTTGTAGCTAAACATCCCTGGTATAAATATCTGGTGTATTATTTTCAAAATCAGAGATGTACATATAACTTAGATACTCATCAAAGGAGAATGATCCGTCTTGAATCTTCTAGATATTTCATTTTAGGAGACTTCTTTTTTAGGAGATCTGTTGATCATATATTACTTCGCTGTGTGAATAATGAGGAAGCATGGAAATTTTTACAAGAAACCCATAGATATTCAAATTCTGTTATTCATGTGGGTGGCCACTTTTCTGCTAAAACTACTTCTTTTAAGATCACCAGAAAAGGGTATTATCGACCTTCAATTTTCCTAGATTCTTATAACTTTTCAAGATCTCGTGACAATTACCAAAAGTTTGCTGGGAAAGAATGTCTTTCTGCCATGCCTTTACAACCTGTCCTCCCTGACTTTCCTTTTTCAAAATGGGGTCTGGACTTTATCATTCCTATTTGGATTGGATGGAATGAATCCACAAATGTCTAAAACATCCATGTCTGGGATGACTCGTTGAAGACCTGTTGATTAAGGTTGGTTGTCATTGATGTCAACCCTTGAAGAAAGACCCATAGCACAAAGTTTTGGGAAATGGACCCAATAGTGTTTGATGTAAATATGACTTATTATTG
>JZKD02S2307678.1:358029-370696 GCA_000966675.3 Picea glauca | reverse complement strand
TTTATTACTACTCACTTTTGGATAATAATTCTACATTGATTTAACATTTGAAGAAAAAGGATTATAATTACGTTATTACTGATTCACCCCCCCTCTCAGTAATCCAACAAGACCCTTTTCCAAGTTTTGTCAACTTGGAATTTTTTGTGAGAAAGAACCAACCAAGAATCATGCATCTTCCTCTATTCAACCAAACATTGGAGTTTTAAAAGCTGTGTAAAATTTTGATAGCTTGTTGCACATGACCATCATGGTGGAAGGCCAACCAATGCTCATAATGATATGGAACTGATAAACTGAAGTTCCCTTCCATTCTCCCATTATCCTGTATTAATTCATCTTTTGGTTGAGAGGTTGAAAATGAACAAGTCAAAGGAGCCATTTCACTATTTTCATCAAGGCTGCCAAAGTTATCCCTTAAAAAGATTGGTTCCTCGGGAGGAGGGTGGGGACTTGAATTATCTAGATATTCAATAATTTCAAACTCAAATTCCTTTATCTCCTCAAGATTGGTTACTGGCTCATCCATGGATTCATCCAAAATTTCCCTATGAACTTCCCTATCTTTTTCACTGGAAGCTCAAGTTCAATAAGGTCCGAATATTAAATACAAGTCTCATCCTCTGCAAAGGGAGCCTCCATGATCTCTAATTGAGCTGTATGGGAAAACTGCATGGTCTGAATGATTTCTTCAAGTTCCTCAATGGGATCTAGTGGAGTATCTATCTTCATATCTGATTTGATTGTTTTTATATATGGAAGCTTCTTCCTCTTCCATTTTTCCATAAAAGCATCAACCAATTCATTATAAGTTTCATCCCGATCATCCCCAAATCTCTCCAAAAATGCATGCAACAAATCCCGTATGTTCTTAAATGTATTATCCTCAGAATCATGAAACCAATCACAAGCATATCCCGAAACAAGAGTCATCACACACAATTCCATTAGAACATCCTCATAAATAGGTGGATCACACCATTCATCAATACACCGCCAAAATGCCCTTATATGAGCACTATCATAATCAAAATTATGAAAGTTAGGAATGTTTTTAATAACATCTTCAAATATATCATGAGGATAACCAACCATTTCTGAAAAATCAATTGGACTACAAAAACTGCCCATTTCTAACTAGATCATCAAAAGGTCTAAAGAAAAGGATTGGGACCCAAGAAATATTAAGGATTCAATGAGAAGAAAAAATGGCTAACCTCATCCAAAATATTTTTCAAGTTCAAGGATGAAGCAAAACAAGTCGTGAGTTCATCCTTGAAGAATAATTTGTCAAATTATTTTGAAGTGGAGTCGCGAGAGAACCAAGTTTATATCAAACAAACAAGAGCATCAAACAAAGCAAAAACAAGAAGGAAAACAAAAAGTTGTTAGATTATTATGTACAACAAGAGATGGATATCAGAGATTGCTTCTTCCCCAAGAATTTCAAGCAACCCACAATGAACATGAGGATTTCTCCCTGTAGTATACTTCAAAGATATTTTCAAATGGAGTCGCCACTTGGAGAGTAAGCAAACAATGAAAATCCAACCCAAGTTAAAAAAAAATTTAGAGAGAAATTTATTACTTAGTTTTAAAAGAATAAATTAATTTAAGTTGTTAAGACCAAGGATAAAAGACTTATCCCCAACATCAATGCCAAAGATGTTTTCGTCCTTATACAAAATTGCTAACGTGGACTAATTCCAATCCACTTAGTCTGTCCTTGGAAGCACAATGCCTAAGTTCAAGCCCACTGGCACCTCGACTTGAACTTCTTCCGTCTAGGCTTACTCCTAGGGAAGCCAAGGGGGGTAGACCCTATCAATGCAAAGTCAAGCCTTTCTCTAAGACAACTAAGACTAGTGCCTAAGGTTGGGCAAAGGGGTCAACTAAAGTTACAACAATAGATTACAAGGAAAGACTTTACAAAAGGTTTACAACTAGATAAAAAATAATTACTCTACAAAACTTCTGCAATGGAATTAGATATAATGAAACAAAGCAACTATCTATACAATGAAGAATGCAAATAATAGCTAAAAGATACAACAATATACAACTATTGACCAGAAAGAAACAAGAACTAACTAGATCAAACTTGAAGCAACAATGAACTAACTTGATTTGATTGTGCAAAGAAGAAAAATATAGCTCAATATAACATCCACAACACAACACACCAACTCAACAAAACCAAACAATGAAGTACCCCCCACAAGGTGCACAAATTCAAGGGGTTATCCAATGTCTACAATGTTCAACTCCAAAATAGATGAAAGACCAATCAAAAGAGCCTCCAAGGGCAAAAGTGCAACTCAAGAAGGTCAAGTATAAAGCATGTAATAAGCCTCCACGGGCAAGAGATGCACAACTTTTAGCTTACTAGTTTAACCATCCACATGTGCTCAATAAAATGCTTGGAAAGTAACTTGAAATTGAAATTCTTGCATAAATTAGAGAGCATGAACCATAAAAATAGATTATGAAGTTAATCCAAGCTTAGTTGTGGATAAATTTTAGGATTAAGGTTGATTAAGTGAAGTGTGAATCCTAAACTATGTAACTTCCCTAAAACTCTCCCCACTTATACCAAAAAGACTACTGGGTGCTTAATAAGTAAGGCAAAGGAGGCCTTACCCTAGCTCCACAGGTCAATCTAGGAAACAATGGTGCTCAACAAGGGGGACACCTAGTGTCATGAGACCATCCCTGATCTAGCACCCCCTGCCACCTCCACAAGATCCCTTTTTGATGGCAAAGTTTGGATAGTAGTAGGTTCTCTAGTTAAACTAGTTTAATTGAAGCCCCTAAGGATCTAAGATAAATTGAAACTTAAAGATTAATTAAGTTAAGTTGAGTGCTTGAAATAAAGATTGCTTGACAAAAGTAAATTGCAAGAAAGTAAAAGTACTTGAAAGTAAAACAACTTGCAATAACTTGAAAGTAAAGAATAGATTGCTTGAAAGGAAATGAAAATGCTTGAAATTGAAAGAAAAGTAAATGGTTGGAAAGAAAAGAATTGCTTGAAAATAATAAACAAGTAAATTACTATGCCTCCATGGACTTAAGCAAATAAAGATGATAAGCTTCTAATATCTAAAAATAATCACTTGAAACTTGAAACTAGAAGCAAGAAATCATCATTTATCTACCTAGCCTTACGGTTTAGCATGGTTTGCTTGGCCAAACACTATGCTAGGTGTAGGAAAACAAGTAAGAAGTAAAGAATTGAAAGTAAATCTAATCTACTTGCAACCACAACAAGTGCAAAAGGTGGARGACRAAGCCTACCGGTTTTGTGCCCAAGTGGGTAAAAAATARATGACTTGRAAATAAAAAAAACTTGGAAAKAAACTAATGCTAGCCACACAAACTTGTCTTAAGGAMAAGTGGGGAAACTAGAAAATAAATTGCAATGCTGAAAATAAAACTTAGAAACTATCCTTACAATTTTGCATGKGTGGCTAGGCCAATCCACTATGCAAGGTGTAGGCAAACTAAGAAATAGAAATTGCAAAAATTTAAAACTTTTAGAGAAATGCAAGCCCTAGAGACTCTCTTGGGGCTTGCTTACAATGGAGAGAAGAAAAATAAGTGTTGGTAATATGTTACCCCAACTTAGGAGGTTATTCTTTGACTTGTAGGTGACCCAAATGGGTTGTAAATCCTCCTTTATGTCACTAACCTGCAAAAAATCAGCAAGCAAAAGCTTGCTGTAAATGCTACAAAATGTGACAAAAACTTGCGAAAATTTCTATTATGAAAACCATAAATTTTCTGCGTAAATTTCAGCAAGTTATAAACATATAAATGACCTATCCTAACATGTTAGTTTGCCAAAATATTATGGAAATGAACAACAATAAGAAACAAAAAATTTTAGAGGGTAAATGTGGGTGAAATGGAAGATTTCCAGATCTGAAATCTTCTATTAAAACCCTAGGAAACCTTGCAAATCTTCAATGCTAAGCTACAAAAAAAAATAGGAAGCGAGTAGATCTAGATATCAAATCAAAATACTTTGAAATAACTAAATAGATTCTCACTAGATCTATGACAATACTATCATAAACCTACACAAGCAAAATACTTTGCTTGATATTCCTACTATAGATCTCAAAGCTATGCATGCGAAAAGAAGAATACAAAAGAACAAGATCACCTCAATAAAAGTATGGAACCAAGAAGACTCCCAACACCATATGTCGTCCAAATATTTTCTTTATTAGAGTAGAAGAAAGCTTGAGCAAATACTTGCCACAAGCTTGAAAAGAAAGAATGAGAACAAGAAAGAGAGATAGAGAAGAGTGGGAGATGAGAGATTTTGTGGTGCAGCCGCGCCCCCAATGGCACGCCTGCTCTCATAGGAACTTCTCTCCCCTTGGCCCAAAGAACTTAAAATCTCTTCAAATCCCCTATCGGGAGATTTCCGCACCCACAGGATTCTCCTTAATGATTCCCCTACCCAAATCGGGGAATCAGATTTTGCAGTTTCGCGAGTCCCGTGGTCGCGCACTCTGTGCTTCACAATACCCTGAAACCCGATGGTTAAAGGCCAATGTCTTCCTGTTTCTATCGGGAATCCTCTCGTCAGGATTTCGGTACTTATGATATCGAAAACAACTTACCTCACTGAACCCCAATTCCCGATATGCCGATATACCGATGCACATTTGCGGGTTGACTTTTCCACCTCCCGTCACCTCTGTCGGGATTTCGAGATTTGTGGGATCGTGAATCTTGATGTCAATGGACTCGAGACTTCCCTTTCCCCGATCCCCGATATGGCATGCCACCTGTCTTCCACTAACTCTGGCTGTGGCCCACACGACCCTTTCGTCGGGATATCGCGTTTCGCAATTTCAAGTTGCAAGAGTTTCTTACCTTCAAAAACTCCGATGCTCCGAAATCTGACTCTTCAGAATCTCTTGACATGCGTCCCCGCTGATGGACGGTTTTGAGCTCGTCGAGATATCGCAGATCGTGATTCCTTATGCTGTGATTTCTTCACTCCCGGAATTCCCGATGACTTCAATATCCCGA
This sequence comes from Picea glauca, assembly GCA_000966675.3. NCBI lineage: Eukaryota > Viridiplantae > Streptophyta > Pinopsida > Pinales > Pinaceae > Picea > Picea glauca. The sequence continues at coordinate 365,650 of JZKD02S2307678.1, read as the reverse complement.
TGAATTCTCCGGGACTCCTCCACTACTCACTAGGACTTAACCCCAGTCTAACTCCTGCCAAATTTGACGGTTGACGGGAATTCACTGCTGATCCAACGGTTCACCAGCCTTTCGAGCTCGGACTCTGATATGGCCGTAACCTCCTCGTTAATCTATCGGATCTGACAGCTGGCAAGATTTCCACGAGCTCCCTCTACAAGATCTTGACTGTCGCTTCTTCCTTCAGTGGATTCGAAGGCATACTCCTCTTGAGCTTTTCCATGAATTCAGTCTTCTTGGAAATCTCTTGCACGCACTCCTTGCGGCAACTCTTCAACCTCGATAGAGTGTTGAAGTCTCTCGACTTTGCGCATTCCTGCAACAACAGTATTTCAGTTCTCTGCTCAGGTTCGCAACCCTGAAATTCCTTCAGCATGTGCACTCCTTGCAGAACTCTGTGCCTAACTGCACCTTCGAGGAAATGAGAACAAAATCTTTCTCTAGTTGAACCCTTATGTCAACGCACTCCTTGCGGATGATTCGAATGCACTCCTTGCAGGAATCCTCTGGCTCAGTTAGAGAAACAATTGAAACTCATCCACTCTTCCTTTCAGGATTCCATTCGACCATGAAATCACATACACTGCATATAAAAGCAAATGTGTAACTGGAAGAAGACATCAATTGAGCATGACATCAATACACAAAGAAAACCATGGATTGAATCAAAGCTTTCTTCTATTAATTCAAATGTCTGTACATGGGTGTTCTTCCTACAGTTCTCTGCATGCTCCTCTACTTCTGAATGCTAATATTACAATGATACATTGAGGGTGTCTATATCCGTTTTCCCTCTTGGAATCTAAAGCTATCAAATCAAAGATTAAATTCCTGTCTACCAGCATTAACTATATTAAATGTCGTCTATCTACCTAAGGACGAGAGTTATCCGCTCAAGGTCCATTACAATATACAAAGGTGCTTCATCTTAAATGACTCATTTAAGATCACGCAACAATTCCAAAGCATTTTCAAAATTTGCGCTGGCTTGTCCAGCTATCCTCCGCTTCTGCGTTGGCTCGCTTGATGAGTCAGTGATGCTCTTGCATCATACTCCTCGGCTTGAAAACTTTCATGGGCTCCTGTCCATGAGCTCCTGCATGATATATCCATGCTTCTGTATCCCTGCTTCAGTCTCCCAACTGGCATCTTCCACTGGGTGGTTCTTCCACTTGACCAAATACTCAAAATACTGCTTTCGCCTGGTCTTCCTACCCACTCTCTTGTCTAGTATGCATTCCATATGCGGCTTCTCTGCAACTGGAAATTGTTTCTCCCATTGAATCATTGGCTGCTCAGTTCCAGTCTCTGCTTCTCCAGCCTTGTATGGGTATAAATCTGAGACATTGAATATAAGAGATATTTCGATGCCATCCAGCAACTCAATCTCATAAGCATTTTCTCTGAATTTTCTCAAGACCTTACATGGTCTGATTTTCTTCATTTTCAACTTATTGTATGTTCCTCTCGAGAACTTTTCTTTCCTTAAATGTGCCAGAACTAGATCACCAACTTCAAACTGAAGTTGTCTTTGATGCTGATCTATTCTGCGCTTGTACTCTTGACTCGATTCCAACAACCGCTGCTTCACCCTGATGTGAAGTTCTTTCATCGCCTCAACGAATTCCTCTGCACTAGCGCTGCTAGTAGCAGCTCATTTTGAATCCTTCAGTTCAGAAACTCCTCTCGGCTGCATCCCATATACAACCTGAAATGGACTTCGGCCTATGCTCCTGTTCACCGAATCATTGTATGCGAACTCTGCTTGTGGTAATATGCTATCCCAGATGCTATGGTGCTCTGTCACCAAGCTTCTCAATAAGTCTCCTAGACTTCTATTGACCACTTCCGTCTATCCATCCGTCTAAGGATGATAAGAAGAACTAAACATCAAGTTAGTTCCTAGCTTCTTCCATAATGTCCTCCAGAAATGCCCTATGAATTTGGTGTCTCTGTCCAAAACTATGCTTCTGGGTAAGCCGTGAAGTCTAACGACCTCCTTGAAAAATAGATTTGCGATATGAGTCACATCGCTGGATTTCTGGCATGGAATGAAATGTGCCATCTTGGAAAACCTATCCACTACTACAAAGATTGAATCAAATCCTCTTTGGGTCCTCAGCAATCCCAATACAAAATCCATGCTGATTGCCTCCCATGGCCTCTCTGGTATGGGCAATGGCTGATAGAATCCTGCATTCTTCTTTTTCCCCTTCGAATGCTGGAAAATTCTACATCTATCTACAAATCTCTTGACATATTCTTGCATCCTTGGCCAAAAGTATGACTCACTCAGCTTCGCGAATGTTTTGTCATGGCCAAAATGTCCTGCTAATCCACCACTGTGATTCTCCTTTAACAAGTTCTCCCTCATGGAGCAATTCGGAATACACAGTTGATTGCCTTTGAACAACAATCCCTCCCGGATCATATAATCTATCCAATGGCTTCTGTCTCTGAGAACCGGATTCTCAGCTGCTTCATACGCTTCTCCAAAATCTGCATCTCCTGTGTACATGTCCCTGAGATTTTCAAAACCCAATGTCTTGACTCGGAATTCTTGCAGCAACAAACACTTCCTGCTCAAAGCATCAACCACTTTGTTAGTAGTACCCGAAATGTGTTTAATTACAAATGTGAAATTCTGCATATACTCTACCCATTTTTCATGTTTTTGATTCAACTTCTCCTGTTGAGTCACAAACTGCAATGCGTGGTTATCACTGTACAATACAAATTCTTTCGGGATCAAGTAATGCCTCCACTTCTTCAGTGCCTGTATGATAGCATAAAATTCCTTGTCGTACATGGAGTATTTTAGTTTCGTCTCATCGAGCTTCTTGCTGAAATATGCAATCGGCCTGTCCTCCTAACTCAAGACTGCTCCTATGGCAAACCCACTTGCATCACATTTCACCTGAAATGTTTTCTGAAAGTCTGGCAACACCAAAACCGGTTGTTCCGTGATCTTCCACTTCAACAGATTGAAGCTCTTTTTAGCCTCTGCTGTCCAGTGAAAAGACTTATGTCATTTCTTCACTGTATCCATCATCGCTGCGCTAATCCCACTGAAAATTTTGATGAATTTTCGGTAGAAACTAGATAAACCATGAAAAATTATCACCTCAAATACATTCCTCGGTGATGGCCAATTCTTAATTACTTCTACCTTACTTGGATCCATCCTCAACTCATTAGCTGAAATAACAAAACCCAGATAAATGAGTTCTGTCTTCATAAATGAGGAATTCTTCATATTTATCAACAGCTTCTCCTGCTGTAGCTTTCTCATCACAATAGCCAAATGCTTCATATGTTCAGCCTCTGATTTACTGTAAATCAGTATATCATCCAAATACATGATGACGAACTTCCCGATGAATTCCCTCAGGACTTCATTCATCAGCCTCATAAAGGTACTTGGCGCATTTATCAATCCAAATGGCATGACAAGCCACTCATACAACCCTTCATTGGTTTTGAAGGCTGTTTTCCATTCATCGCCTTCTCTCATGCGAATCTGGTGGTATCCGCTTTTCAAATCAATCTTCGAAAAAAAAATTGCCCCACTCAGGCAATCCATCAGATCATCCATTCTAGGCAATGGAAATCTGTACCTGATGGTTATCTTGTTGATTTCCCTCGAGTTGGTACACATCCTCCAGCCTCCGTCTTTCTTCGGACTGAGCACTGTTGGAACAACACACGGACTCAAGCTTTCCCTGACCAATCCTTTGTCCAATAGCTCCTAGACCTGCTTCTTAACTTCTTCATTCTCTTGTGATGTCAACCTATACACGGATTTATTTGGAAAACTAGCTCTTGGTATGAGATCAATGTGATGGCTCACACTCCTCATTGGTGGCAACGAACGAGGTAATTTGTCCACTATGATGTTAGCGAACTCTTCCAGTAGTTCCTAAATCTCCTCTGGTAGATCATCCACTCTTGTGCTAGTTAGAACAATTCTCGGTTTTCTAACCACAAAGAATTGCGGATCTTCTTTCTTGTTTACCTCCGTAAGAAGTTCCTTCCCACTCATGAGAAGTACTGTCTTGTTTACTTCCGGTTTCACCTCCTTATCCTTTATCAGAAGTAACATATGGGTTCTCCCATTCTTCTCCAGAGTATACATGTTCATTCTCCCATCATGAATCAGATTTCTGTCATATTTCCATGGTCTACCCAACAATAAATGACATACATCCATGGGAATAACATCACATAAGATATTATCATTATATCCACCTATCTTGAATTCAACCAAGCATTGTTTAGTAACAGTTACCTGGTGTCCTTTCTGTAGCCACGAAACTCTGTATGGATTGGGATGATCAGTCGTCTCCAGCTCCAACTTCTCTACCATCTCTATAGATACGAGATTATCTGTGCTACCATTGTCTACGATGACCTTGCATATTCTATCCTTGGTCTTGCGAGCTGTTATGAAGAGTCTGGTTCTTTGAGCTGAGTCCTCCACCTCCTTCTCGGATGTCAAAAGGAATTTTCGCATCATGAGAGACCTTCCACCTTCAGCGTCTTCTGCCTCAACATCCCGCTTCTGTGGTTTGGTGATGTGAGGTTCTCCAATGTCCTTCTTCTTCTCTAGACACTCATAAGACTTCTGCCCATTTTTTCCACACGTGAAGCATGTGATTACTCCACCTCTTCCTCTTCCTCTACCTCTGGTAAGAGGAAACATGTTATTGTCAGCATATCCACCGCTCTGCTCTGTATGCTGCCCTCTCTGTTCAACATATGGTCCTCGCTGTGAGGTTCCACCTCTCTCAACCTTACCCTGAGGTTTCTTCCATTCCTCCTTGGGCTTCTGAGTTCTTTCCTGTGCAATTTCCTTGCCTCTGGGATGACTTCTGCCTCGGCCTCTTTGACCTTGCTTACGTCTCAGCTTCTCTTCAGCTTTTAGAGCCATCTGATAAGCATCCTCCACAGTCCGAATGGTTACCATACTCAGTTCATCCCGAATGTCATATCTCAGACCATTCAGATATCTAGCAAATTTCTCATCATTGCTCTCCCAATGACCTGCTCTGATGTTCAGTCGATAGAATTCCTCAGTGTATTCTTTCACTGTCATCAGCTTCTGTCTTAGGTTCTGCATCCTCCTGAACAGAGTAATTTGGTAGTCTCTTGGGATGAACTTTGCCTTCATCTTCGTGATCATTCAATCCCAACTCTTGATCTTCTGCTTGCCTTTGCAGTGTCTGTCAGCTTGTAACTCGTCGCACCATAATGATGCAAGTCCTTTCAATCTCATGAAATCATGCTTGAATTTCTTGTCCTCTTCGATATATTCATAGTCGAAGTAGGTATCAAGAGCTCTAATCCAATCTAGTAGCTCTTCTGCATCCAGATTTCCCTCGTAAATTGGAATGTCCATTTTGGCTTTTGCACCCATTCTGAAAATAGCTTTAATCAAACGCTCGTTTGATGCATCTTTGGCTGCAACTTCCTCCTCGCCTTCAGCCTCTATTTCATCCTCTGAATCGCTAAAATCCCCTACACTAACTGTGCATCTCTGTGCTGTATCCATGTCTTCAAGTCTTGCTCCGAGATCTCGCATCTGTCTCTCCATTTCTGGATTTGCTACCTGCCTGCCTCTTCTTCGTACCTCCCTATCCTCTGGATTAGGTGACTTTATTTCTCTCCTCGGCGGCATCACAAATTTCCTTCTCTGCTACAGAAAGCAAAGAGATATTCCTACCATCTGATACCACTTTGGTGGAGCCACGCCCCCAATGGCACGCCCGCTCTCATAGGACCTTCTCTCCCCTTGGCCCAAAGAACTTAAATGCTCTTCAAATCCCCTATCGGGAGATTTTTGCACCCACAAGATTCTCCTTAATGATTCCCCTACCCAAATTGGGGAATCAGATTTTGCATTTTCACGAGTCCCGTGGTCGCGCACTTTGTGCTTCACAATACCCTGAAACCCGATGGTTAAAGGCCAATGTCTTCCTGTTTCTATCGGGAATCCTCCCGTCGGGATTTCGGTACTTATGATGTCGAAAACAACTTACCTCGCTGAACCCTGATTCTCGATATACCGATGCACACATGAACCCTAATTCCGGATAGCTCTTGTACTTATGATGTCAAAAAAAACTTACCTCGCTAAACCCTGATTCCGGATAGCTCTCGTCCTTATGTAGAAAACAACTTACCTCGATGAACCCTGATCTCCGATATGGAATGCCACCTGTCTTCCTCTAACTTTGGCTATGGCCCACACGACCCTTCCGTCGGGATATTGCATTTCACGATTTCAAGTTGCAAGAGTTTCTTACCTTCGAAAACTCCGATGCTCTGAACTTTGACTCTTCGGAATATCTTGACACGCGTCCCCGCTGATGGGCGATTCTGAGCTCGTTGGGATATCGCGGATCGTGATTCCGGATGCTGTGATTTCTTCACTCCCGGAATTCCCGATGACTTCAATATCCCGATGACTTCTCTGGGACTCCTCCACTACTCACTAGGACTTAACCCCGATGTAACTTCTGCCAAATTTGACGGTTGACAAGAATTCACTACTGATCCAATGGTTCACCAGCCTTTCGAGTTGAGACTCTGATATGGCCGTAACCTCCTCGCTAATCTATCAGATCTGACGGCTGGCAGGATTTCCACGAGTTCCCTCCACAAGATCTTGACCGTCGCTTCTTCCTTTAGTGGATTCGAAGGCCTACTCCTCCTGAGATTTTCCACGAATTCAGTCTTCTTGGAAACCTCTTGCACACACTCCTTGCGGCAACTATTCAACCTCGACAGAGTGTTGAAGTCTCTCAAATCTGCGCATTCCTGCAGCAGTAGTCTTTCAGTTCTCTGCTCAGGTTCGCAACCTTGAACTTCCTTCAGCTTGTGCACTCTTTGCATGGCTCTGTGCCTAACTGCACCTTCGAGGAAATGAGAACAAAATCTTTCTCTAGTTGAACCCTTCTGTCAACGCACTCCTTGCGGACGATTCGACTGCACTCCTTGCAGGAATCCTCTGGCTCAATTCGAGAAACAATTGAAACTCATCCACTCTTCCTTTCAGGCTTCCATTCGACCATGAAATCACATACACTGCATATAAAAGAAAATGTGTAACTGGAAGCAGACATCAATTGAGCATAACATCAATACACAGAGAAAACCATGGATTGAATTAAAGCTTTCTTCTATTAATTCAAATGTCTGTACATGGGTGTTCTTCCTACAGTTCTCTGCATGCTCCTCTGCTTCTGAATGCTAATATTACAATGATACAATGAGGGTGTCTATATCCATTTTCCCTCTTGGACTCTAAAGCTATCAAATCAAAGATTAAATTCCTATCTACCAGCATTAACTATATTAAATGCTGTCTATCTACCTAAGGACAAGAGCTATCCGCTCAAGGTCCATTACAATATACAAAGACACTTCATATTAAATGACTCATTTAAGATCGCACAACAATTCCAAAGCATTTTCAAAATTTGCACTGGCTTGTCCAGTTATCCTCCGCTTCTGCGCTGTCTCGCTTGATGAGTCGGTGATGCTCCTGCATCATTTTGGAATAGTAACAATAGGGAAAAAA
>JZKD02S2307678.1:334160-357549 GCA_000966675.3 Picea glauca | reverse complement strand
TATATATATATATATTTGTGTGTGTGGGTGTACAAGGTAAATACATTATACTCTGTGTCGCCACGTGACGACGATCATGACGCATGCATCTGTGACAATCCACACAATGATATAACATGCACATCAAGCATCGAGAAGCAATGAACGAAAATCAACCGACTAAATTAAGATTGACTACCCACCCATCCTACCCTGCAATGGTTAGGACCTCCAAGACACATAAGCAACGCTCAAGCCCAGGTTCCCATCAATTTTAACCATTTAAGGTCTCAGGGCTGGCGACTGTTTTGAGGAACATGGAGGTGTCTACATTCTGCCCAACACTAGCAGACCCAACTTACAATCTAAAGACAGTCGTACTAACAACCCCACGCACCCCAGACAATTGCACATAATTAAAATCTATATCAACGGACTTAAAAATATTCTTGATACATGTAAGGTTTTCAATCAAGAATTACATAAGAAAATCAACACGAGGGATTTTTCATTATTAAGTGGCACACCCTCAATGAAATGAAAATTAAGAAACACATTTCCAAGTCACTTTCATAACCCTACCAATGGGAGGAACTTCTAATAAACACTGCAACTTGAGTACCACTACTGATAAGTGTATATGGCTTTTATGACATGAAAACCATTAATAATAAAAAGTATAGCAATTAATTAAGAATTTTTTGTTTTCTTTAGTTTATTTTATTTTTTCTTTAATGCAATAAGCAAAAATGTCTAGTTCTAAGAAATGAATAATAAAACAAAGTCATTAATACCAATAGTAAAACATATATTAGATTTATATAACATCTATTTTCTTTTAAAGACTTGTTCTCAAATAATAAGAGAACCATTAATATATTTAAAATTTTATTGCATCAACCATACATTTATTATGATAATATACTTATATATTAAGCACTATTTAAAAGCTAACTAGATTGTCAATATTATGATTGAGCCATTAATCTTGTTAACCTCAGTGATCATCTTAAAATGATTGCTACCATTAAAATGAATAATGAGGTGATGAACAAGGCGTTTAAGGACAATAACCGGGCATCTAATGTAAAGCGAATAACAAGGCACCCATTTTTTTTTTATAAATAAAAGTAATTAATAATGCATTAATACTATTATTGCCAGGTGGAAAGATAAACTGAGGTAAGGAATTAGGCATAAATTTCACAGCCAAACGACTGTCCTTTCAACTGTCGTTCATCTAACAATTAAAACTTACTGCCAATGACTGTCAATGAGATGGATTCTGTCAGGTTTAAAAAGGTTTCTGCCAGTTCAATTATTACCGCACTTCTATCAAGAATTAAGGGGGCAACTTGAGGTTGAAAATCCATTTATGTAATTAAAATTTAAGGTTGAGAGCCCGAAAAGGGGGTTTCCAAAATGGCAAAATGTAGTGCAACACTCCGACAAGTGAACTCGAAGATTAAATTGCTAAAACGTGGGTGATTCTACAACCACATAGTTAGAGTTTTCAACAAAATGGTGGGGGCGTAAATAGGCAGAGGGCATTCGGTTGGGAGCCACCAATCGTGGGCATTAATTAAGGTAATGTGGGGGTGAAAATAGACAGAGACTATGCAAGAATCTGAGTCAATCAATCAAGGTCGAATTCTGGGCAAGCATTGCTGGGGGAGAATCAGATGTAGCAACGAGATCACCGAGAGCACTCCACCATAAATTTCATGGTCCAAAATGGAAGCTGTCACATTTAACTTAGTGGTGGATTGGGTTAGTTACAACCAATGTTCATAGGGAGAAGGGGGCACATTACTAAAATGCAATAGGTGTGAATGAAGGGACTTGCGCCAACCATCCTTGAAATAGTAATTGACGCTGACCAAGATAGTTATATGATAAATTATGAGGATCATTGGAGTGAAGCCATGAGGTAACTCACAATAGCCAAAATGGAGCAACCGATGCATTCCAAACGCAACGGAAGTGCCCAACAAGAGATTGCCTTAGACCGGTTAGGATAGCAATCAACACAAGGGGGATCACGCAATACTACACAGTCACATTCATGGGAAACCAATTACACAGTTGACCAGCCTTAATAAATGCCAGGAAGACATCACACAGTCGAAATCATGGTTCAACAGAGCTAGGGTAAAAGAATTCGTGAGCAGAGGGCACAGTGTTTAAATTTCTCCAATAAAAAAGGTTGTCTATTGTAAAAAGAATTCGCTTCTACAGGAGTCGTATGAGATGTAATTTAAACATAAATCACAGTAAAAAAATTGGACATAATTTACTGCATGTAAAACCTTTTCTATCTCTCATTCACCTTTGATAAAATTTACAACAATAACTTCACATTCGAGGCATAACGCAGGCTAATATTATCCATCAATCATAAAACAAGCAGAGGAACCATTTTACATCTGTTGCATCAAGACCATCACGTAGGTGATATTCTACATCTACTACATATCCACAATTGCAGGGGCAATATGTTACATCCTTCATATAATTACCAATGTTGGAGTAATGAAAACAAGTCAATTCCACGAGAGCTACACAAGGATAAGAGTTAATACATTTTTTTTTTCTTGAGGTACCGATACAAAAAGGTGACAATAGTAAGAAAACTCTAGGTTCATAAAGGTAACTCGTCGAAGGGATTGCAGGGACTCTAGCAGTCAAGGCATGCAAAAATAACAACAAGGAAGCAAGATAAACCTCACGCGGGGGTTGGACTAGAAGGCGCAAGTCAACAATCATCTAGCTAAGCTAATGAAGGTTCCAGTCACCAAATAAAAAAAAACATCAATTTACTTTTCCATTAAATAAGCAGATTCAAGCCCGAGCCTAATACATTCTACCATACAAAATGAAGAGCGTATCGTTTCCTATTTTCCTGCTCCGAGTTTCGTCCGCGCACTCCGTGCAATCCTGCTCACTGATCGTCGAGACCTCACCGGTACCTCCCATCCAATGCTAGGGGTACTCTGCTTCCCCCTTAAGCCCTCGAGCCGCAAAGGGGCCACACACTATCCAGATGGTACGTCTAGCTCCCAGCTCGCCTTGCAAGGCCGAGCTACCACTCCTCTCCGAGCTGGGAAATCCAAATTCCCACAAGTAAATCAGTGAAGTCACTAATCCGGCAATGTAACGTTACGCTAACAACTGATCCCCCTTCTTCCTCTCTTTTATAGAGTTTTAGAACTTCCAATCTTTCCCTAAATCTCATTTAATTTAAGTTTTAAATAAAAATCTTCTAAAAATTCTCTTTCGTACAAGTGTCATTCATCCCCCACATTCCTCCAATAATTATTTACTTTAATTTATTAATTTTTATTATTTCCCTCACCCACCTAGAGTTACTCCTAAATTTACTCCTAGGTGTCCCTAGATTCCCTTATAGGTTTTAAAGACTTTCCCTAAAAAGAAGTTGCTAATTTAGTTCAATTTAGAAGGTTCTTAATTGCAGATTCTTTACTAAGTTGACCTCCTGTTTTTTATCTTAAGTTTCCCATCTTTCCCTTTTTATGTTACCTCCTTTCCCTAGTTTCCTAAATTTTATAAATTCCCTCTTTCCCCTTTCTATTAGAGCTAAAAACGACAGTTGTGGAATTTAACCTCTTTTCCTTTTATTATTAATTTAAATTTTTTTTACACTTTCACAAGTTAAATAATTAATTTCTTCTTTACCTTTTATATCCACAGATTTTATTTAAGTTCTTACTCTCTTCATTTTACTCAAAATTTATGAAGTCCACAATTATTACTTAAGTGGTTTTTATTTTAAACTTTATTATTTTATTTTTATAGAGATATTTTCTTAAGGGTAGACAAAACTTTACCCCTAGCGAAGTTTTAGACTTAGAACTTAGATTTTGAACTGGCAACATTTTAATTAGGGAAATTGTTTTAAAATTTCTTAATGAGATATTTATCTTAGGGCCATCTAGGTTCGTTCCTTTATCATCATCAACGTGACGTGCCCTTCAGGACACACTAGGTGCTCCAAGGGTTCCACTCACCTCATATGTTCGTTTGCGCGACGTGCCCTTCAAGACACACTACATGCTCCAAGGGTGCCACTCGCCTCTTTTGTTTCTTTTGTGCGACGTGCCCTTCAAGATGCACCATGTGCTCCAAGGGTGCCACTCGCCTCTTTTCTGATTGGTAGACATCAATAACCCCTGGATTCAACACTCCGCAAGGTGAACTTATGGGAGACTAAGGGCTTCTAAAGAATAAGGCCCCCGCCTTATTGCATGCCCCTTAGAATCATCGTGAGCGACTATCACGGTCTACCCTCACAACATCGTGGGTCCCCTCGAACTAGGTAATCGTTAACCTACAGTTCGAGGCATGGAGTTAGTGCTAGTAGGCTGTGGCAGGGCTGATATCCACACCTCTCCCTCAACCTCTCTGGTAGTCATGTGTGGCCCCTTTACTCCATATGTGAGTCTGGTCGGCAAGCTATCGTCAACTTGCATCATCAACAAATCATGTCAGAACATATCCACATCATATCATCTAATCAGATGTACTAATATCAGAGTAAAACAATAAAACCCCAATAGCACATGCCCTGACTCCATCCGGAGTTCAAGGGGTTCCATCGATGCCTCTGCATCCTCAAGGTCCAAAACCTTGCACACTCAGTAAGACCGAGTCAATAGCACCTGTCTATGTCAATGTAGTAAAACATCATGTCATCAACCATAACTCATCATAATCAAAGTCAAATATTTTAATATCATAATAATCCGGATCACTTGCGAGCAAGTGTCCTCAAAGAATAAGTTTGCTCAGTGCACCAGAGCAGGATGTTACAGAAAACACCTTTTTCCTATGGTCAAACATGAGGTTAGACACCAAGGGGGTTGAAATTAGGGTTTAGGTGGCTTTTTTCACTTAAATGTTTTAATTCCCACATGTCAATTACCAAGGAAACACCACTTTAAGTTGTTGACTAAACAAGGGGGGGTTATTTAAGTGGAAAATTACTTTTCCAACTTAGGAAAAAGGTTAGGAAACCTTTCCCACTCTCTCTCAAACCTTTTTACTTCATTTTACAAAAAAATGACATTTTGACTTTGTCAATTAAGCAATTAAATTGTTGACTATAGACTGACTTGGACTCCTCATGGACAAAGACCTAGAAAAACTTGTCCAATTGAGATAAAACTTGGTCCAAGAGTGTAGGGGGTCTCATTCCATTTCTTTTGAGTACAAATACCCTATAAAAAATCCAAAGGACCTAGTTTTTACATTTTTACATAAAAAATAATTAAAATTACCATTAAATGGGTAATTAAAAAAAAAAAAAAACTACTTAGACTCAACGAAATTTCGCAAGACTCTAGGAGACATCTAGCATGGTCATTTAAAATATTCCTAGATCATAGTCACCCATAGGGATTGATCATTATAACACCTTTCACCACTTTGGAGGATTATTGTGGGAGTGAAAAACTCAAGGGTAATTAAAAAGGCTGGTTAGGCCAAATTAATTACCCGAGGAAAAAAAAAACTCAATGAAAGGACTTCCCTAATGATAAATTCCTAGGAAACTAACCTACAATATGATCCCTGCAGACCCATTACATTATAATCCCACAGAGGGGAGCGATAATTCTAATTACAAAAAGACGTGTCGAGGCCAAAAATGCCTTGTAGAACCATAAAGTTTTCAAACTTTGTTTCACCATCAGGTATATAGCTTCATGGCACATGGAGTCAACCTGCTAGTTGAAATAGGTGGTAAACAAATCCTCCATCTTCAGCAGGGCAAGTTTTCATCTTGACAACCACATATTATTTTACAAAATGGACTGAAGTTGTCCCACTTAAGCATTCACAAGATGAGTATGTTATTTCTTTCCTTGAAACTAATATTTTATCCAGATTTGGCCTTCCTTTAAAGATTATTACAAACAACGGTCTTGCTTTTATTTCCGCTAAGTTGACTTAGTTTCTAGCTAAACTGAGAGTTAAACATTTTACCTCATCAACTTATTATCCTCAAGGAAATGGGCAAGCCGAGTCTACTAACAAAAATCTGGTTAGAATTATCAAGAGGCCGATTGAAGATAAGCCTCATCAATGGCACACTCTCCTCACACCCTTTGGGCAGATTGCACTACCACCAAGGTGAGCATTGTTTTTACTCCCTTTCAACTTGGTTATGGTCAAGAAGCCATTTTTCCTACGGAGATGAAACTTTATTCTCTAAGGCTAATGCTACAGGTTGAAGAATTAAATTCTTCTAATGTCTCTCAAAGAATAAGTGCACTATTGGATTTAGAGGAACAAAGGACGTTTGCCTCGGATAATATAAAAAAAATACAACAAACTGTAAATAAATATTTCAATAAAAGTGCAAAAGTTGTCAGATTTAAGGTCAATGAGAAAGTCTTACTTTGGGATTCATCTCACGCTAATAGAGGAAGGTATTCAAAGTTCCAAAAGTTATGGCTGGGTCCTTTTAAAATCACTTTTGTCCTAGGTGCAAATTATTATATTCTAAAGGACTTGGAAGAGTGATTGTTTTCCTATAGAACCAACGGTTCCCACTTGAAACACTATGTGGAACTAGTTTGAAAGTTTAAATGTTGTATGGAATTAGTTATGTATTATAGTTTTTATTTCACTGCTTGATTTCGCTTGCTATTTTATTTTTCTACTATTTCATTCTGCTGATTTTCTTTTATTTATTTCTTTTCTTTTTAGAAATAAAATTATGGATCAGTTTTTCCATAATGATGCTATTCTGCAAGTATTGCTAATCAATAACAATTAGGTTACACAACTGTCATGATGTTCCTCCTTGAAGACATCATTGAAATTGTTATCTGCTTCCAGTACCGATGTTAAATAAGATAATTATTTTTTTATCCCTATTTTCTGCTTTCCTTTTCTTCCCTCCATTCCGAGATTCAAAAGAGCACATCAAAGGTTTTCTCCTTAAAGAAAAGAACACTTTTACTGTAATCAATCTAATGTTATACATACAAGAATAAACCCCTCATACGTAACACTTTCCATGAGTTATTCCCTAAATCCCAAATCATCTTTTCCCTTAAACTGCTTCACTTCCCCTGTTGCATAATCATTCTGATATACATTCTTTGATATAATGTTCACCTGGTCTACGAAACCAGACAATCTAAGTTCTTAATATGTTGGAAAGATATTTCTCTGTGGAGTTGCCGGTTTGTTGACGTTTAAAATCGCAAAAATGAATACTTCTCGCAAATGATTTCCAAGCTCTATTTATTTATATTAATAATAAACTAGTAGGTGGGACCCCTTGTAGACTAGTGGCACTATGATGGATATGTTGCGCTTATATTTTTTCTACTATTGTGATCATACCAACACAAGTCTTCTACAGTTCGATGTTTCAAATTATGGTTTAAAATGTTTTGGTGACACAAGTTAGTGGTTGATTATTGCATAGCATTGGATGGTTGATGACCATTCACAAATTATACTAATACTTCCCTACAGATCAAAGGATTATTATAAGTTTTGTTTGGATGTTGCAATTAAACATGGATTAATTGGTGCAAATGCTCTTAGTAAAAGACAATAATGGAGCTCTTTTTAAAAGGACTATACACAATCCCTAATGTCATGTGTAGTTGTGACAAAAGGAGGGTGCATAAACCCTTACTGCTAGACTTATGCACTTTGTTAAATGTTATGTGTTGAAAAACATAGAGTAATATTATGGGACATTGTTATTTTTAAAAGAGTTGAAATTACTTTGGGTGGCACACTACGCAAATGGGATATAGCAATGAAATATGTCGTTGATTTAATGCCTAGGGTTATGGTGAGTTTGATGGCTCAAACATTGAATTGAATGAGTTTGGAGGGAGAAGTGACGTTCATTTACTGCATGTCACTCAAAGAACCCTCGAGGCCCATTACCCTAACCATACTTGCATTTTGGTTTTTGGCTTTAGTTGTTGTTGATGCTCCACGATTTTTGGTTGTGAAGGAGGATACAGTCTAACTCTCTCCCTCAAGCAAGATTTTCCATGTATGGTTCCTTATTCTTCCGTCCATGATGGTTACTCTGCACTATGAATCAATTTTTGTCTCAGGATTGCTTGAGGTCTGTGTTTTTCTTAAGCTTTTTGGACTGTGTATCGGTGTTGTGTCTGTGGGTTCTTCTTGTGAATATTTTGACTGTTGGTATTTTAAAAAGAATAGGAATGGTTATACCTTGCTGTGTGTAGTCTGTGCATGGGTTTATTGATGAAATAACAAAGAAGCATGCTTGTTTAGCTTGGGTTTTTGGTCTGGTTCTCTGTGTAAATTTATGGTTATAATTTAGCAAGCTTTGAGATTTGCGCATGGGTATTAGAACCAGTCTTTTTGTTAAGTTTTTCCACTCCATTTTCGTTTATGTGGTTGATATGTTTCAATTCTTCGGGTTGCAATTTGAACTGTTGAAAGTTGAAGTGTTTCTTTCCATGACTTGGCAAATCTCTGAGTTGTTAGATATAATGGCATTTCCCTCATTATTGTTGTTGCTTGGAAGCATTGCACAGTTGGAAATAACATCCCCCAGAACTTTAATGGAATCTTTATCATGGTTAATATGCTTTTGGTTGGGCACGGTTTGTGCTTCGGCATTCTTGTTACAATGCTATTAATTGTTCGCTTCTTATCGTTCTCTGTTCGATGTGGCTGACTATCATTTTTTGGTAACCCTCACTGTCAAGAATATTGTTAAAGGTTATTGTCTGTGATAAATTTGATAAAGGCACGAGCTATTTGCATTTCGAGGACTCATTCCTTTGATTGGGCTATTGTCCTTACTCCCATTTCCTTTGTTAAACCCTAAAAATGATATTGGTATCATTTCAGTCCAGTCAAGGGTAAAAGAGCACTGTGTGTGCTTGGTCGATTGGGCACGAGTTGGTTATGTTTCTCGATTGGGAAATTTTAAAAATAAGTTTGTACATGATAATTTATGTGAATTTTGGGCTCAGGAGCTGCATGTTATTTGTTGAATGCTATTCGAATCGGTTCTTTTGTTGATTATTTTTAATGAAGCACTGTGTGTGAATGGTTGGGTCCTGATTATGAGTTTAAACACCCAGTTTGGTTGTGTCAAACAATGTGTAAATAATGGGAAAATCATGGTTAATACTATGCAATTATTATTTTATTTCAAAGAAAAAGAATTGGTTATAATTGGCTAGGATCATTGTGCGTTTTCTATTGGTTTTAAAAGGAAAAGAAATTTAGCATTGGAGTTATAGATGGTTGTGGGTCAAGGGGTTATTATGTTTATCATATAAATGGAAATGTTGTTATTATGACTGTTGTATAAGTTTATATGGATACAAAGGCTACTGTGATTGATTATGTCTCGACATATGAATTGTTTTTTTTTTAAAGTCAACAAGTAATT
Source organism: Picea glauca (assembly GCA_000966675.3). NCBI lineage: Eukaryota > Viridiplantae > Streptophyta > Pinopsida > Pinales > Pinaceae > Picea > Picea glauca. The sequence goes on along the minus strand of JZKD02S2307678.1, from coordinate 348,140 downwards.
TGTAAAAGAAGTGACAATTAAATGGTGGTTTTCAAAAGTGATTGTTGATTGAATTATGGAGGTCCGAACATAGTTATGTTTAATTGTTTGATTTGATTTATTTTTTGAACAATATCCATATTTATTCCCTCTCATTATACCATTTTTCACTCATTATACTCCCCTCATAATCCCAATTTCATTTTAACAAGCCATGTTGTGTAAAATAAATTAAAAACTCTATATAACAACAACAAAAGTGATAACACAACAATAGATGGAAACTGATATTTTTGGTATTTGATTACATAGTTATATTATTTTATTAATTGTTGAGCAACATTTGTGTGTTTATCCCCCCTCATTATATCACTTTTCTCTCATTACACTCCCTTCAGATGTCCCATGAACCCTACCACCCCTTGCTCAATTGGCGATTATTAAATGATTTCTTATGGATGGATTTGCATGGGTCTCGTGTCAATTTCTGAGCCACATTTTGTTTCATGCAAGAAGAATATCATGTATGTTCTATTAAGGGCTTAGTTACTAACGAATTGTTGCATACAAGATGAGTTTCTTCAACAAGGGAATCCATGGCAGAAATAATAGAGGAATAGGTAATTGGAATTGAGGACCTAGAAGACCTAGATTCTCTATTCATTTTGATGTTGATCCTCAGAAATTGAACCAGTTGTTCCAAGCTGGGTTCTTTAACTGGATTGGGAAAGGAATAGTACAACCTCAACTAGAGAGACCTCCCTTCCAGCCTCAAAACATCTCTGGTATTCCTGTGCCTCGTCATGTGTCCTTACAACCAGAAGTCCCTGCAAGTGATGGATGACAAGAGATTGTCAACCCGACTATCTCTCACTATCATGGCTGGCTCAATTTGTCATTACCTCCTTGACCACCTATAAATCCTAATGCTCATATTTCCCCTGTTGATTCACCTATCCAATCTTCACATGCAAGCAAGACTTAAAAATGATGTCCCCCATGCACAAGATAAAGGCAAAGTCGATGCCTCCCCTTCCTCTCCTTTAAACGACTCTTTGAAATATGTGTCCTCCCATATGCATCTGAAGGATTATTGTTTCATGTTATTAGTGAGATACAACCTCAAGGTTCATATCAACCAAAGGCTACTTCCGGGAAATCAAAAGGGGATAACAGTGATAAAAGAAAGATTGCCTCTCAGAGTGACGAGTATGGCTTTTAAATTATGTGTTTTTATGATTGAATTGATGAAGACACTGTTCCGCAGAAAGTTTTGGACAAAAAGCTATTTTTTTGGATAATGTGGATTATGTGGATATTTACATATTTTTGGATATGATTTAAATTATTTGTGATATTTAAATATTGAAAATTTGAAGATATTTAAGAGAGTTACAAGGTGGCATGGGTTTAAATGATTATCCAATTGTCTTATATTTTATAATTTAAAGACGGGAGTCACAAGGGGTCCCACCTACTTAGTTATTATTTAAAGACCCTTAACTATTATTATTATTATTATTTCTCCTAAACTAAATTAGTTAAGTTCAACTAACTTAACTAAAGAAAGTATTTGAACGAATTCAACTTTTTTGGAAAGCATAAAAGCTAAATGAGAAGAAGAAACAAGAGGAGAATAGAAGGAGAAAGAAAGACTAAGGTTTTCTCTTTTTATTTCATGAGATAGTTCAGTTTTCATTCATTCTTGAGTTATTCAAAGCCTAATTCTCTTTTTGACAACATGGTCCTATTGTAGACAACAAGGTTCAAGGCTGAACCAAATCATTCAGATGCTTGTTTTAGAGGTGTTGATCCATCATTGATAGTCTGTGTATACTTGTTTGTTTATGGATTAAGTTTCATAGATGATAAAGGATATTTTGCAGAGTCAAATTGGCAGTAGTCTGTGGCAAGCTGATCTAGATTATAAATTTCAATTTTTACTTCATGTCAGAGTCCTTTTGTATGGTGTTCATCGTGGATCTCTAAATTAGACTTTGGTCTATGACCTCATAGGGTTTTGAAAAGAGAAAAATACTTTTGATATCTTGGAATGAAATAAATCAGATTGTTATTTTGTCACATTTGTGTGTATTTATGACTTGGTCACTTTTTCTTTTCGATCTCCATATTTACTTTCTGTAATGTGCATACATTTTAGAAACTGAAATAAAATTTTATTTTATTTTTGCCACATTCTTTTCATTAATAAATCATCCTAAACCATTGTAATTGATACTTGTGGATTGGGAAATTATTTTTGAGGCTATAAAACACAGGGTGATATTCCCGACTATCTTGTCCTAGCCAGTCAAGATTTGAAAATGATTGAGTAAGGTAATTCATACCTTTTCCTCAATAGTCCCCAATGACCTAAAGGGATGATGAGACTACGAAAAGGATGCAAGAAAACACCCTCTATCTCTGGTCATTTAATTCAAAAGGTTCTTAAGGTCTTTAAGGGATGAAGCAACGGTAAAAAATGGAGTGTACCCGCCCAGAACAAGACAAAAAAGAAAATATGGCAGCTTTGAAGTACAAAATATGATGTTAGTGCTTCTTAAGACCACGAACCTTCCAAAAATGGGCTAGCTGATGTAAAGTTGCAGCAATGTAACAATTTATAACAACAATGAATATTTTGTAACAACCACAAGAATTATGCCTTGAAATTTCTTGAAAAAGACAAGAAAAAGTAACTTTTACTAGGCAAATTGATATTAAATTATCACAAGCAAAGTTGGCAATGTTTAGATAGCATTTAATATCACCTTTTTCATAGAATTTTCTGCAGTTAGATGGCTATAGAAATCTTTTGTAACAACAACAAATTCCAGTGCTCAAAATTGCAAGAAAACACCATGCAAACTCAACATTTATCTAGTAGATTGATTGACAATTGTCACAAGTGATTTCCAGACGAGCTAAGTGTGAGTTATGTAGGTGAATGCGGAAATTTATCATGAATTTGTATGGCTATAGCAATGATTTGCAACAACATAAAGTTAGTTAATGAATTAGTCTAGTTTAGGGTTAGTAGAAGTCAACAAAAGATTCAAGGAAGAGAGTTTGAGTGTTTAATCAATCCTTCAATAAGAGAGAGGCTAGAATTAGTGCCTTATAGGGATTATGGAGTTAAGTGGATGGATTATTCTAAGGCTGCAAATCAATTTTGATAGTGCACAAAATTCCAAGAGGAATGCACGTCAGAAGTAGTAACTTAAGTCCCCTTATGCATTTTCCTCAAGAAAACAAGATACTAGGGTGTAGGAAATTCTAGGGCCTAGAACCTTCTTCTCCTTAGGATTTTTATGGGATAATAACTTAGGAAAAGATAAATAGGTCAAAATCTTAGAGTTCTAGGAAACTAGGGCTCTAGGGTTCACTAGTTACTAGATCAATTCAATGAAAAGCTTGGCAAATAGAAAGTAAGAAAGTAGAAAATTAAGTTCCTTACTTCAAGCATTAAGTATACTATGAAATCTCATAATCTTGTATGAGCAAATAAAACCATACATAAACCATTCAATAAATGACAAAAATGCAGATTTTACCTACTTGCACCAAGAATATTCATGAAAATACCATGCAAGATCACCATAAAAGCTTCCAAGATTGATCCACTTGCAAAAAATCAGCCTTATACAAGAGTTTGCCTCACAATTTCAGCCAATAGCCCTTCTAGGGCGAAAATTTCAGACCTCTCCTCTTGTGTGAGGAGTTGTGATGATAAAAATGAATGTACTTTATGTTTATTTATAAAAAATTGGTGACCTTTAATTAATTTCAGGTCAAATAAAGGCCGACTTGGCCAATTTACAAATACATTCAAATTAGACATAAATAAAATTAATTAGTATCTAAAAACACTTCCAACTATGACATCATGCCCTTCTAGGGTGATGTTGAGCCCCTAAGGTGGAACGTTGGGCTCTAGATGATGAATGTTTGGCCTCCAAAGGCCCTGGATGATGCTCACACATGCCAACTAGCTCACAACTGTGCTCCCCTCTGGGTCTAGGTCTGCCAGGGTGCCTCCAAGGTGACATCCTTATTTTTCCCTGGTGCAAATATATGATGTATTCTTGCCCCTAGCTGGGGTTACAACATCCATCTATGGGATTTTATCCCCATGAAGGTCCAAGATAATCATTCCCCTATGTGTACTTGTCCACCTGAGAAGGTCCTGCAACAACAACAAGTATGCCCTCCAGGGGTTAATAAGTCACAGGATCATAACATGTAAATCAAATCGAATAATTAAATTACCCAAACATGTGAATCAAACCCCCCTTACCCAGAAAAATGCTCAAAGACGTTATCCAATATAACAAGTTATGTTTGGATAAAGTCACATGGTGTCCTATTGGGCTAATCCTCCTTAACTTTGTGGTGTTTCCCAGGTGAGAACCAATCAAGGTCATGTAAGTGTCTGAGGTAGCATGGGGTAGTGTTTGGGCATGGGGTGTAGTGATAACAGGGAAATTAAAATATTACCTGTGGGTTCCTTTGTAGAGGGAAATTTGCACCTTTTTATAGATGCCATTGTTTCCTATCCCGTTCATTTCCTTTTATTCTTAACTTCATTTCTTTTGATCTTTTGTTTTTATGATTCAAGGGAAGAGTTGAGGGACACTGTCCTGGATTGGTGACTAGAAGATACAACGTTATCCACAAGCATTTCATAGAGATGAAAAGGTTGGCTCATGATGAGACCCCCTTTCTCTTGGCTATGCCACCAAGAGCCACTACCCTGGTTTGGTGATCAGATAGATGGAAATTTCATACCGCTACATGCCCATGGTCATAATAGGTCGACTCATGATGAGACCTCCCATCCACCAACTAATACCTTGAGTATTTGTTTTTCCTATGGGTTCCCTTTTCTTATTGAGAATCTTTTTATTGATTTCTCGGGAATCCCTGGGCAAAGCATCTCAAAAGTTTCATATGTGTCTTTTAACTCTTGCCAACTACTTTTACCCTCTAGGCATTTAGCCCCTTCTTCCCACAAGGCAAGGTATAACCCTTCCTAGTGTGGAAAATCCCAATGCCCGAACAAAGGTAGGGGGAGATGAGAGGAATAAAGATGGAAAGTGGTAAGTATGGAGGGAACGGAGGATGACCTTTCACAGGCCCACCCAGTGGAAATCCATCCTAAAGGGAGATCAACTTAGTAGGGCATCATGTCACCCTTCCAGGTATGAACAAGTTAAAAAACATAATTTGCAAGCAAACATTATGAAATGAAGGAGAATTCAATGCAACATATTCAATTGCTTCAATAATCAGAGTGACACATACCATGATACCCAGACTCATTACCTCATGGAGAGAGACTTACTGCTACTTTAGGACCAGGCTGGTGGGATGTGTTATCCCCTAGCCTAGGGATAACTAAGGAGATTATGTCTCGAGGCCCACAAGTCCTAGACATGGAGTATCGAGAGCCATATTGGCTTGAGCCTATCCCTAGAGGGCCCATCCTTCTTCTTCAGTTCCTCCATCCTGTCAGTAGAAATAACATCCATCCCATCGTCCTGGTCCTGAAGTAACAGTGGGTCTTTCTCCATGAGGTAATGAGTCCAGGTATCATGGTATGTGTCACTCTGATTCTCAAAACATTTGAATATGTGCATTTAATTCTCTTTTTCTTTGTGACGTGTGCTTGGAATTTATGCCTTTTGACTTGTCCATACCTGGGGGGATGAAATAATTCCCTAGCAAGTTGGTTCCCTTAGGAGTGATTTTCCACTGGGTGGGTTCATGAAAGGTCATCGTCCATTCCCCCCATACTTATCACTTTTAATCATCTTCCCTCTCATCTATCCCCTGCATTGGTTCGGGCATTGGGTTTTCCAAGCTAGTAAAGGGTTGTACCTTGCCTTGTGGGAAGAAGGGGATAAAGGCCCAGAGGGTAAAAGTAGTTGGGAAAAGATAAAATCCAAAAGATAAAACCTTAATATGCTTCATCGAGGGATCCCCAAGAAATAAATAAAAGGCTTCTCAACAAGAAAAAAAGGGGGACCCATAAAAATATATAAATCAAGACCTAGTTGGTGGATAGGGGGTCTCATCATGAGCCAACCTATTAGGTCCATGGGCATGTAGAGGTATGAAAAACTATTCATATGTTCACCATGCTAGGGTAGTGTCTCTTGGTGGCATAGCCAAGATAAAGGGGGTCTCATCACAAGGCAAACTTCTCATATCCATGAAATGCTTGTGGGTAACACTGTCACCATTGGTCACCACTCTAGGGAAGTGTCCCCCAACTATTCTCTTGAAAGAAAAAGAAATAAGATAAAAAAGTAAAGAGGCATTGAATGTGCTAGGAAACATTTTCATCCATGACAAGGTGCAACTCATCCTCTTGAGAGGAACCCACATGTAAGCCCTAGATTTCCATGTCATCACTGCACCCGTTGCCCAAACATCCCCATACCATCTCATGCACTTACATGACCTAGATATTTCTTCACTTGGAAACATCCCACACCTAAGGAGAATTTTCCCAATAGGACGTTCTGAAACCCTCTCTAAACCTGGCTTGTAGAATAGCATAATGTCTTTGAGCACTTGTATGAGAAAGGGGGGTTTTATGCACATGTTTGGGTAACTTTATTATTATATGTGATTGACATTGCTATGATCCATATGACTTATGAGCCCATGGAGGGCGTACTTGTTGTTGCTGTAGGACCATGTCCAACGAACAAGTATATATGGGGAGATGATTAGCTCAGACTTCCATAGGGATAAAATCCAACCATATGGATGTTGAGACCCCATCCAGGGGAAGACATATACAAAAGGCTTGCACTGGAGAGAGAGGAGGATGTTGCACCAGAGACAACTTGGCAGGCCTGGACCTAGGGGGGCCTTTCCCTCCCACCATGATGTTGGCCCTTGAAGGCACTTGACATCATCATTCATAGCCTTGACGCCACCCAATTTAGGTATCCATCTTGAGGACGGCTTTGGTTGGCATGTGTGGAAGTCCTAAGGGGTTTTGAGCCCCAATGTTTCACTTGAAGGGATAACGTTCCAACAAGAAGGCTAATGTCACCCTAGGAGGGGTATGACATCACCCTAAAAAGATAAAATTAGGGTTTAAATTGTCAATTTTATGTAAAAATTGGATATTTGATGTAATTGGCCATGTCGATCTTTTTGACCTAATTTTGTAATTAAAGGTCATTTGGATTGTATAAATAAGGTATTTGTCCCTTGCATTTTTTCATCATTCTTTCACTCACACAAGTGAGGTCTGAAATTCGACCTCTTTAAGGATTATTGGCTGAAATTAAGTGGTGCACAACTGTTGGAGGAGGCTTATCTTGGTGTTTTTTTGGCATTTTCTTGGTGGAAAGTCTTCAATTGGGGAATTTGCTAGATTATTCTTAGTGAATGTAAGTGAAATTATGCAAGTATTCTTTCCTTGGAATGGTTATATTATCTTACTTGGCATTTACTAAGATCATGAAATTGCTAGTATAAAACCCTAGGAGATCAAGCACATGTTATTGTCCTTATCTCAATAGCTATCTACCTACTAGATTTTGCTAGAAAACCTATCCATTGAAGCACGTGCTAGAGCCCTACCATTGTAGCACTCTAACATCATTTTCTTCATCAAGCCTTTATTTATATTAAGATTAAACTAAATAATAAGGAAAACTGCTAGGGCCTAGGGTTACCTACTTCCTAGTAGTCATTTTCCTTCTAGGGTTTGGTGATTGAGGCCTTGGGTTACCAAAACCTCAACCATCATCCCTCTTTTCCTTAGTTCACATATGATCCTTTGTTTCCTTCATGATTTCTGCTGCAAAAAGTGACTCCATTAGCCCTAAAGATACTGATCTAGACCTTATATTTGATTGATTGATGAGAACAACCCTTAAATCTTATACCTCAAGCTATTTGCTAACCTTTCCTAACCTTGGATTAGACTAATCTACTAACATTCTTGATTTTGTTACAAAATTAAGCTACAACCATATATTACAACAGCAAAATCTTCTAAAAGCAATTATTAAAGTTGATTTTTATATTGCCTCATTAGATTCTAACAAGTGCTAGCATATTGCTATTGTTAGGTTATCATTTTGGGTCATTTTGAAGCTTGTTTAAGGCATAAATTGTGAAGCCATCATCATATATACATTGTTGTTATATATATTTCTATTTTCTTCATCTTATATCAACTTATTCTTTCATTGACAAGTCCAAGGTTTTATGAAGCACTAACATTAATTGTACTTGCAACATAGTGTTTTCTTGTTGTCTTGTTCTGGGAAGGTACACTTAAGCATATCATTGCTTCATATTGTTAAACCTTTGGGACTTTCTGATTAGTGTGACTTGTGAGAGGGGATAAATGTTCTTGATACCTCAACCTTTTCCTTCTCAAACCCCCAGGTCATCGGGGACGTCTCCCCTAAACATAAAAAAGTGTCTTATTAAGGTGACGCCCAAACACACAAGGATGCTTTACACAAGGCATCATTAAGGACTTGAGTGTTGTTTTCCATGCTTTCCTTGATGCCCTTTTCACTATTGATGTGTTAGTAATAGATGCTTTAATCAAGTGGGGAATTCTACTCCGTAAGGACCTGATAGAAAAATTGACCAGAAGCTTCTAGAATGAAGGGTTCGAAGCTATCATACCTCACCCCAAAGGGGGATTATTTACCCTTCACAAAGAACCCATCACAGGATGCCTTATTGAGACCCCTGACGAACCTGATAATCAACTCCTTTGTGTAAACAATGGGATTGAAAGTTGGTTCATCCAAGGGGAAAATTTAGAGGATGAACCCACCAAAACACTTGAAGGAATATGGACTTTGGAATTTGATGGAGCTCATTCGAGTTCTGGCTCGGGAGCAGGTATTGTCTTGACATCCCCATCCAAGGAGATCTTTTATTACTCCAATAGACTTGAATATCATTGTAAAAACAACGTTTCTGAATACAAAACTTTGATTTTAGGTCTCAAATTGGAAATCGACAAAGGTGTCACACATCTAAAAGCTATAGGAGACTCAGACTTAATAGTATCACAAGTGTTGCTAGATTTTTCTTCCAATAATGAGAGATTAAAAAGGTACTGTGACTTCACAAGATCCATTGCAAAATATTTTAAGATGCTGTCAATCAAAGTAGTTCCCCGAGAAGAAAAATATGTAGCAGATGCCTTGGTTGTATCCGCATCCACCTTACAACCCTATGATGGTCCACTCCAAAACCTGTGCAAAATGGAAGTCTTTTTTAGACCTGTTATCCCCTAGCCTAGGGATAACTAAGGATATTATGTCTCGAGGCCCACAGGTCCTAGACATGGAGTACCGAGAGGCATATTGACTTGATCCTGGCCCTGAGGGCCCATCCTTCTCCTTCAACACCTTCATCTTGTCAACAACAACAACAACATCCATCCCATTGTCCTAGTCCTTCAGCAGGGGTCTTGCTCCATAAGGTAATGAGCCCTGGTATCATGGTATGTGTCACTTTGATTCTCAAAACATTTGAATATATGCATTTAATTCTTTTTACTTCTGACATGTGCTTGGACCTTATGCCTTTCCACTTGTCCACACCTGGGGGGAATGAAAGTATGCCCTAACAAGTTGGTTCCCATAGGGTTTGAGTTGCCACTAGGTGGGTTCATGAAATTTCATCGTCCATTCCCACCATGCTTATCACTTTTTATCCTTTTCCCTCTCATCCATCCCACACATTGGTTCAGGAATTTGGTTTGCGAAACTAGCAAAGGTTTGTACCTTACCTTGTGGGAAGAAGGGGCTAAAGGCCTAGAGGGTAAAAGTAGATGGAAAAATATAAAATCTAAAAGAACAAAACCTTCAGATGCTTCTTCCAGAGATTCCCAAGAAATAAATAAAAGGATTCTCAGCAAGAAACAGAGGGACCCATAAAATAGTAAAACCAGGACCTAGTTGGGGGATAGGGGGTCTCATCACGAGCTATCCTATTACGTCCATGGGTATGTAGCGGTATGACACTACCATTCAGCTGGTCACCATCCTAGGGTAGTGCCTCTTGGAAGCATAGCCAAGAGAAAGTGAGGCTCATCATGAAACAACCTTCTCATCTCCATGAAATGCTTCTGGGTAACATTGTCACCACTGGTCACCATGCCAGGGAAGTGTCCTCTAACTAGTCTCTTGAAAGAAAAATAAATAATAAAAAAAGATAAAAGGCATTGAATGGGCTTGGAAACAGTTGCATCCATGACAAGGTGCAACTTACCCTCTTTAGATAAACCCACATGTAAGCCATACATTCCCCTATCATCACTAAACCCATTGCTCAAACATCCCTCACCAAATCATCCACTTACATGGCTTGTATTTTTCTTCACCTATAAACATCCTATGTCCAATGAGAATCAACCCAATAGCACCTCCTGACGTCCTCTACAAACCTGGATTTTAGAATAGCATAACATCTTTGAGTACTAGTCTAGGAAAGTGGGGTTTTATGCACATGTTTAGATAACCAAATTATTAGATGTGATTGACATTTCTATGATCCATGTGACTTATGAGCCCATGGAAGGCATACTTGTTGTTGTTACAGGGCCACACCTGATGGATAGGTACACATGGGGAGATGATTAGTTTAGACCTCCATAGGGATAAAATCCCATCAGATGGATGCTGAGACCCCAACCAGGGGCAAAGACAGGTCAGAGGATTGCACCAAAGAGAGAGGAGGACGTTCCACCTGTTATCACCACAACAATTTTTAGATGGTATATGAGCTTTAGAATTTTAGCGAAGGATTATGCTTCTAAGGAAATATGATAATTTAGAGGAATAGGTTGTATCTGGTGGTGTATTGGAAAATATAGTAGAGGCGTGAAGGGTAAGACTTGGCGAACCATTGATCTTGAAAGTGGCCCAGATCAACGGCTGAGGCGCATATCAGAGGATGAAGTAGCGCAAATATTAATCAGTCAAGGGCGGGCCGAGGAAAACTGTCATGGTTTTATCTGTGGACCTATGGTGCCTCTAGATGTACATCAGAGCAAAAAGTAGTCTGACTAAAACCACTTTCTTCGATCTCCGATGTCGAAAGCTACCCAGTTAGGGTGGACCGTAGATATTGGAGTGATCCAAATCAACGACTGTAACTCATATTGGCGATTGGAGTAGCATGAAGATTAACCAATAGAGGGAGGGCCAGGGAAAACTGTCGTGGTTTAAATCATGACGCGTGGCACCCTTAGAGGCACATCGGGGTGAAAAGCAGTCCACCTAAAACTATTTTCTCCAACCCCCGATGTCAATAGATACCTATAAAAGGAGGACCCCCTGACATTATTTTATGATAATTTGAAGCATTCAAATGTTTAGAAATTTGGCGCAAAGAATCGATTTGAAACTCAAGCTCATAAATGAACCAGATTTGTGTTTCTTTTGCTGCTTAACATGTATTTTTCCCCATGGCCGATAATCATGTTGTCTTATCCGTAAATGAGCAAGACATCTCCTCCAGAGAAGAAGCCCTAATTGATAGAGACTCCGATGTTTTTGACACAGAGATAACAGTCTCGCCCGTTTCTGTGTCCATATCGAATTTGATGGACAATGTTGGAATGTGCATACCTTTCCTCAAAGAGGCTTAAGCCTCCATCACCCCTTACGTCGTAGAAGTAGTCTTCTCTTTCCCTGAATTTGTAAGATGGTGTGCAGAGAGATATTCTCAAGAAGAAATAGTCATTCTAAATAAATTAGGGTCAAAGGTTTTATATGAAATAGACAGTCCATCGCTCCGACATAGCCTCAGTATACCAGAGTCCTCCTCCATAGTGTCAGAGCCCTTCAAGGAACAAAAAATGATCACAATTTATAGAGAATTCCCACCAGAAGTAAAAACCCTGTTTATGCAGACCATCATCAATCCTGAACACCATTTAGAGAGTCTGTCGTTACCTGCCAGTGTAAGCATCATGGTCATCGAAGTCGAGTGGGCTTGTTCTATGCTAAGTTAAGTTTTAGGGTTGGATAATGACAAATTCATAGTAGAAGTCATGTTAGGTTTCTTGTTGACCTTGTTTATGTCAAAGTCTGGTTAGTCGGTCTGTGTCAGTTTTGACAAATTCATCATTGACAATATGCATCAACAACTAATGAATTTCAATTCATTGAGACATTTCAGATATTACACCCATTTGCTGAAAATATTCCTCGAATCTAACAAAACTGAATTTCCCAAGACTGCATTCATTTCAATTGAATGTAAAAGGATCACCATGCTTATCTTCATCAATAATATTATGTCCAGGATATACAGTCTTATTTTCAGTTAGGAATTGCTAATGGTCCTAGAAGAAATGAAAAGTTGTTTACAACCAAATCCAGAGAGACAGGTAGGAGATTGGATGTTGTTCATACAATCCACTGTGATTTGGGTATATGGATACCAGGAAGGACCTTATCTTTTACCATTTTTTCTGACTCCCAAAATATTTGCTTTGGAGTTCATAAGACAGAGGATCATCTCAAAGACTGAGCATTTTTTGAAAGCACACAAGGCTTCTAATCTAAAATTTTCTTTCATAGTAGGTCCCTTTGTGGTGAAGAACAAGTCCTGTTTGCCTCAGATTCAATCCAAACTCAGTGAGTTTGGGTTTGCACAGTTGCAAGGAAGAAAATATGACCCACACCAGATCATATCAAAGAGAAGATTGGTAAGCAGACAAGGCCCCTATGAACACGAGCATGTTGAAGGATTCGATAAGTTGGCCAATCTAGAAAACTATGTAGATATGGAGGTCACTATGCAACATGTGTTGGAAATATTGTCATTGATGACAAAGGCTGAGCATGTAAAAAAATCAGTGTATGGTTGAGTTTTGGATGGGCGCATATGATCGCTGAAGAGGGTCGCCGACAGCCGTCAGATCTGCAGAAGCTGGTCACCGACAGCCGTCAGATCTGCAGAAGTTGCGAGGGAGATAAGCCATCACGAGATCGGAGTTCTCAAGGTCGTGAGAAACGGGACATTAAAAATCCCAAAATCCTGACATAATTGGGACCGTCCATTTGGAAGGTCACGTGGCAGCGATCGGGTGCCACCGGGAGAAAGGCTTCATCGGAGAATTGGGAATCGGAGTTTCGTGAGTCCCGTGAACAATTGCATCACACATCGTGAAATCGCGATATGTGATTTCCCGATAAGGCAGATAGCGTGTGGGCCGCCCTGGAGGACAGGTGGTAGGTGCTTCATCGGAGAATCGAGAATCAAAGTTTCGTGAATCCCGTGAACACGTGCATTAGACATCGCGAAATCGTGATATGCGATTTCCTAATAAAGCAGATAGTGTGTGGGGCCACCCTAGAGGACAGGTGGCAAGTCAAAGGCCCGTCGGAGGACCAGTGTATCGGGAATCGACAAATCGGTATTCCCATGAATGAAGGATCGAGAAATCCCTAAAGGAAACCCCGACGCGAAATCTGAACCGTCCATTCGGTGGGACGCGTGTCAGGAGTACAGAGGAAGTCAGGGATCGACAAGGATCGAGATTTGTAAGTGAAAAAACCTTGAACACAAGGAATGTCGAAACCCGATTTAAAAAGGCGCATGTAGGTTTAATTTAAATTTTAAAAAGGGGCCCGATTTTCCCCGAGCAATAAATATGGGACCTGATGAGCATTGAACGGTTCCTTGACCCATGGGCTTAAGAAGGGGTCGATGCCCTTTCTACAGTGGATCCGAAAAAGAAAAGGAGGAAGGTAAGGACAGTGATAGGTTGCAGGGGTCCTTTTTGGAGGACGTGGAGGCCATTTTCTGACAGTAGGCACATCTACAGGTCACTGAGGTCATTTGTGCAGGCAACAAAAAATTTTGAGGTGGGAGGAACCTCATTGTAGCAGTTGGGTGGCAGATCTACAATGAATCCGGGTAAGTTACTATAGATCTGAACTACTCAGCAACACATTATTACTGATCAATAAAAGGGGGAAGTGTGTG
>JZKD02S2307678.1:283928-318829 GCA_000966675.3 Picea glauca | reverse complement strand
ACTCTTATACTATTGTTCATTTCTCATTGGATATAATTGAATGGTTTAAGTATAAGTTGAAAAAGGTTTTAAGTTGTACTTGATACTGATTCACCCCCCTCTCAGTATCAACAATAAATTTATTCCTTCAATTTTTCCGTTGCCAAAAGACACTCCATTTAACCTAAAAAGCACTGATCTAATCCTTACAATTGAGTGATTGATAAAATCCACCCTCAAAACTATTACCTTAATCTCTCTACTAACTATTCCTAACCCAAGAATAGACTAATCTACTAACCTATTTGTTGTTGTTACAAAAGTAAGCTACAACCATCTATTGTAGCACTAAAAGCACCCAAAATCAATTTGAAAAGTTGATTAATACACCGCCTAATGAGCTTCTGACAAATGCTATTACTTTTCTATTATTGAGTAATTATTCTCGGTCATTTTGAAGCCATTTTAAGACATTTATTGTGAATCTATTATCTTCTAAACATTGTTGTTATAAAAATATGTTTGCTTCATCATATATCAACTATTGCTTTTATTGATAAAGTCCATGGTTTTATGAAGTACTAGCAACAAGTTGTGCTTGCAAAAGATATATTTTCTTGTTGCTTTGTTCTGGGCAGGTGCATCTTAATACTTCATCACTTCATTGGTTAAAAACCTGGGATTTTCTGATCAATGCGACTGTGAGAGGGGATTTTTTCATCGACACTTTAACCTCTGCATTCTCAAACCCCCAGGTCACCAGGGACGTCTCCCCTAGGACATCAACCCTAAATAGAAAGAGGTATACTGTTGAGGTGACAGTGATAACATAACCTCATGTTACACCAATTTTCCTTCTCTTAACCTTTTCCTTTGGAATAAGTACAAATTGTGCGATAATAAGACCATTGATCCCTGATAACTTGGAACATTAGCAAGTCTTTGAAAATGATGATCAAATCCTTAGATTCATGGAAAACAATAGAGAATTCACTGATTCACAAGTAAACTTCCTAGCTGATTCCATGGACCTAGACATGGTTAACCTGCAAAATAACACTTTTCCAAAAGGATGTGTCTATTTAGAACACCTCTTTGACAGACATGCTGTTTACAAAGGAAAAAATCCTAACAAGCAAATAGATGAAGCCTTAGAGTTCAACATTGACACCGAGATGGATCCAACAATGGTCAAAATAGGGAAAGGTACCACTGAACATGAGAGAATTGAGATACTAGACCTCATAAGAGAATTCAAGGATACCTTTTCTTGGAATTATGATAAGCTAAAGGCTTATAGGGGTGATGTCATCCAACATGTTATACCTTTGATAGAATGATCCAAACCTTTCCGACAAAAGTTAAGACATATTAACCCGAAGTTGACAAACCAGATACAAAAGTAACTCCAAAAGATGGTCGATGCTGGTATTATATCTCCCATTAGATACTCATCATGGATGTCAGATTTGGTAGTTTTCCGAAAGAAAAGTGGTGATAATCACTTGTGTGTAGATTCCCGAAACCTTAACCAAATATCCTTGAAAGATAACTACCCCCTCCAAAATATGGAACATTTGTTATAAAGGGTTATTAAGGTAGACATGATGTCCATGCTAGATGGATTTTCTGGATACAACCAAGTGTTACTCAAAAGAGAAGACCAACTTAAGACAACTTTTACCACACCATGGGGGACATTCATGTACTTAAGAATGCCTTTCGGCCTTATGAATGTAGGTGCAACCTTTTAGAGAGCAATGGAATTTTCCTTTAGGGATCTAATTTAGAAAATCACAGAAAATTACCAAGATGATCTCACAGTCATATCAAAGGAAAGGAGAGACCACATCTCACACCTCAGAATTGTTTTTGAAAGATGTAGAAAGTATGGTATCTCATTGAACCCTAAGAAGTCTGACTTTGAGATAGATAAAGGGAAACTATTGGGAAACATAGCCTCAGAAGGGGTAATTTCTATATACCTGGAAAGGATCCATTCTATCAAGGATGTACGTCCTCCAGCTAACAAAAAATCCCTACAATCCTTTTTTGGAAAAATAAATTTCATTCGAATATTTGTCCCAAACTTTATCAAAAGAGTAAAACCAATGAGTGCATTACTGAAAAAGGATATCTTTTTCAAGTGGGATGATGAGGCTATTAAATCCTTTGAAGACATAAAATATGCCATCTCCCAAGCCCCAGTTTTGGTTAGTCTTGACTATTCATGTGATTTCATAATATTCTCTTTTTCCTCCCAAGACACCATTGTAGGTGTCTTGTTGCAGAAAGATGTTGACGACCATGAACACCCCATCGCCTTCATGAGTAAAGTCCTTAGGGATTCAGAGCTGAACTATTCGATCATTGAGAAGCAAGCTTATGCTTTAGTGAAATCCCTTAAGCACTTTAGAAACTACGTGGGTTATAATAAGATTAAGGCTTATGTCCCTTATGTAGTAGTAAAGGATGTCTTATCACAACAATATTGTATGGGTACTAGGGGTAAGTGGGTTTCAAAGATCCAAGAGTATGATTTAGAGATAAAACCCACCAAGATTGTAAAAGGACAAGGTTTAGCCCAAATTCTGACTGAAAGCAACCAAGAAGCCATACAAATGGGAGAAAGCGAACAAATAAATGTGATAGTCAGTGAGTTAGAACATGATGAATGGTATTCTGACATAATATACTATCTTAAGAATTTATCGTGCCCAAATCATCTAGTAGACTACAAAAGAAGGGCCTTGAGACTTAAAGCTATGAAATAATGTTCGACTGAGAATGGCCTTGGTTGGAAAGTCCCCAATGGATTTCTCCTTAGATGTGTGAACGAATAAGAAGCTAATAAAATATTGAATGAATTACACTCCAGACATTGTGGTGGACATTGCGTTTCCCATACCACCACACACAAGATATTAAGAGCTAGATATTATTGGCCAACATTGTTCGTTGATACTCACTAGTATGTCTGATCATGTCATCCTTGCTAATACTTTACTCGTAAACCAAAACTCCCGGTACAACCCTTGAAACCCATGGTAGTATAAGATCATTTTTAACAGTGGGGATTAGACTTTATTGGGGAGTTTAAAGACAATTCAAGTAACGTTTACTGATGGACTTTGACAACCACAAATTATTTTACTAGGTGGGTTGAATCTATTCCCACAAAGAAAGCCACTGAGGAAGTAGTCATGAACTTTTTGGAGGAAAGAATCATAACAATATTTGGGATCCCATCCAAGATTACCACTGACAATTCCAAATCCTTCAGTTCTCTTGCATTAGAGGAATTTTGTTTCAAATATGGCATTGTTCTATATTATTCCTCCAATTATTATCCACAAGCCAATGGGTTGGAAAAATCAAGCAATAAGAACCTTATGAACATAATCAAGAGGGTTGTGGGAGAGAACAAGAAGTCACAAGATAGAAAAATTAAGTATGCCTTATGGGTAGATCGAATAAAAAAAGACCTCAACAGGAAATACCCATTTTGAACTCGTGTATGGGTTAGAGGCCAAACTTCCTGTGAATCTCCAAATCCTTATCCTCCATTTTGCACAACAATACACCACTGATGGAGAGTCAATCCAAGGGCGAATTAACCAGTTAGTAGAGTTGTATGAATCTATAAGGGTTGCCCTAAGGAAAATGGAAAGAAACCAGTAAAAGATCAAGAACACCTTCGATCACAAGGAAAAGGAGAGGGATTTCACTGAAGGAGATTTAGTGTTGTTATGGGATAAAAGAAGGGAGAAACCTGGTATGCACAAAAAGTTGGATGGATTATGAACAGGTCCCTACAAGATCATGAGTCTTGCAAGGAAAAAATCTTTCAATTTTGGAACCTTAGAAGGAGAGGCTTTGAATTTACCTGTAAACGCTATACACATTAAGCGTTAGTACCCACCAAAAAAATGACATGTAAGTGCAGGTAAGTAGGTAGGCATTTTTCATTCATTGTATACAACATTTTCATTTCATGCTAGGGTAGTTGTATTTCCATTTGTATATATGATTTCTTACTTGTATTTCATCGTATCATATATGAACTAGGGGTGATATCACCATCCAAAATGATTACTAATCAATTTTTTTTGAGATCTAGTAGGTCCTAGGTCATACTAGATATGTTGAGGTTCTCATGCACTCTATGATGATCACATGTCCTCGAGTTGGAGCTAGATGTTATCCCCTAGCTTAGGGATAACTAAGGAGATTATGTCTCGAGGCCCACAGGTCCTAGACATGGAGTACTGAGAACCATATTGACTTGAGCCTAGTCTTGGAGGGCCCATCCTTCTTCTTTAGTGCCTCCAGCCTGGCAACAACAACAACATCCATCCCATCGACATGGTCTTGAAGCAAAAACTACTCTTTCTCCATGAGGTAATGAGTCTGGGTATCATGGTATGTGTCACTCTGATTCTCAAAACATTTGAATATGTGCATTTAATTATATTTTGCTTCATGACGTGTGCTTGAAATTTATGCCTTTTGACTTGTCCATACCTGGGGGGATGACAAAATTCCCTAGAAATTTGGTTCCCTTAGGAGTGAGTTGCCACTGGGTGGGTTCATGAAAGGTCATCATCCATTCCCACCATACTTATCACTTTTCATCATCTTCCCTCTCATATATCCCCTGCATTAGTTGATGCATTGGGTTTGCCAAGATAGTAAATGGTTGTACCTTTCCTTGTGGGAAGAAGGGGATAAAGGCCCAAAGGGTAAAAGTAGCTGGAAAAAGATAAAATCCTAAATATCAAACCTTGAGATGCTTCACCCAGGGATCCCCGAGAAAGCAATAAAAGGCTTCTCAATAAGAAAAAAGGGGGGACCCATAAAAAGATAAAACTCAAGACCTAGTTGGTGGATAGGGGGTCTCATCACGAGACAACCTATCAGGTCCATGGGAATGTAGCGGTACGAAACTACTATTCATCTGGTAACCACGCCAGGGTAGTGGCTCTTGGTGGCATAGCCAAGAGAAAGGGGGTCACATCACGAGGCAACCTTTTGATCTCCATGAAATGCTTGTGGGTAACAATGTCA
The DNA here is from genome assembly GCA_000966675.3 of Picea glauca. Lineage (NCBI taxonomy): Eukaryota > Viridiplantae > Streptophyta > Pinopsida > Pinales > Pinaceae > Picea > Picea glauca. The sequence continues at coordinate 313,783 of JZKD02S2307678.1, read as the reverse complement.
CCATTGTTCACCATGCCAGGGTAGTGTCCCCCAACTATTCTCTTGAAAGAAAAAGAAATAAGATAAAAAATTAAAGAGGCATTGAATGGGCTAGGAAACATTTGCATCCATGACAAGGTGCATATCACCTTCTTCAGAGGCACCCAGAGGTAATACCTACATTTCATGTCATCACTGTACCCCTTGAAAAAACATCCCCATACCATCTCATGCACTTACACGACCTAGATCGGTCTTCACCTGGAAACATCCCACACCTAAGGAGAATTTTCCCAATATGACATCCTGAAACCCTCTCCAAAACTGGCTTGTAGAATAACATGACATCTTTGAGAACTTGTCTGGGAAAGGGGGGTTTTATGCACATGTTTGGGTAACTTGATTATTAGATGTGATTGACATTCCTATGATCCCTATGACTTATGATTCCATGGAGGGAATACTTTTTGTTGCTGCAGGACCACGCCCGATGGACATGTATATATGGGGAGATGATTATATCAGACCTCCATAGGGATAAAATCCCACCATATAGATGTCGAGACCCGAGGCTAGACATATACCAGAGGCTTGCACCAGAGAGAGAGGATGGCGTTCCACTAGAGACATCTTGGCAGGCTTGGACCCAGGGGGGTCTTTCCCTCCCACCATTATGTTGGCCCTTGACATCATCATTTACATCCTTGACGTCACCTAGTTGAGGTATCCAACTTGAGGATGGCTTTGGTTGGAACGTGTGGCAATCCCGAGGGGTTTTGAGCCCCAACGTTTCACTTGGAGGGATAACATTCCAGCAAAAATGCTAACGTTACCCCACGAGGGGCATGAAGTCACCTTAAAAAGATAAAATTAAGGTTTAAATTGTCAATTTTATGTAAAAATTGGATATTTGATGTAACTGGTCATGTCGGCCTTTTTGACCTAATTTTGTAATTAAAGGTCATTTGTATTGTATAAATATGGGATTTGTCCCTTGTATTTTTTCATCATTATTTAATTCACACAAGTGAGGTCTGAAATTCGTCCTCCTTAAGGCTTATTGGCTGAAATTAAGTGGTGCACAACTCTTGGAGGAGGCTTATCTTGGTGTTTTTTGGCATTTTCTTGGTGGAAAGTCTTCAACTAGGGAATTTGCTAGATTATTCTTGGTGAATGTAAGTGAACTTATGCAATTATTCTTTTCTTTGAATGATTATAGTATCTTTACTTTACATTTACTAATATCATTAAATTGCTAGTATAAAACCCTAGAAGATCAAGCACATGTTATTGTACTTATCTCAATAGCTATCTACCTACTAGATTTTGCTAGAAAACCTATCCATTGAAGCATGTGCTAGAGCCCTACCATTGTAGCACTCTAACATCATTTGCTTCATCAAGCCTTTATTTATCTTAAGATTGAACTAAAGAAGAAGGGAAATGGTTAGGGCCTATGGTTACCTACTTCCTAGTAGTCGTTTTCCTTCTAGGGTTTGGTGATTGAGGCCTTGGGTTACCAACACCTCAACCATCTTCCCTCTTTTCCTTAGTTCACATATTATCATTTGTTTCCTTCAAGATTTATACTGCAAAAAGTGGCTCCATTATCCCTAAATACATTGATATAGACCTTGTACTTGATTGATTGATGAGAACAACCCTTAAATCTTATACCTCAAGCTATTTTCCAACCTTTCCTAACCGTAAATTAGACTAATCTACTAACATTCTTGTTTTTGTTACAAAATGTTGGCCCTTGACCAAGTTTTGGGAGATTCTTGGTCATGTTGACCTATTTTGGGACTTCGACAGCCTATCGAAGGTGGAGCGCAAGATGAAGCAAAGATCATGGGATCATGACCCACTTTCGGGTCCTTTTCAGGTTTTTGGGATTATGTAACAGGATTAGGATGTTGGCCCATGAGTTTACCCATGCTTAGGCCTATATTGTAATGTATAAATAGATGTCTAGGCGATGTAAAGAGGAGGGGTGTGTATGTAAGAGGCATCTATCGACATCCAAGTGATGTATGCTAAGTGAAAGTAGGGTTTGTAAGTGCTTTGTGCTTGTGTGATATTTGCAGAGCTAAGTGAAAGTGATTGTAAGAATTTGGGGAAGGCTTTGTGCTATAACACAAGGAAGAAGGATCTAGCGAGCTGCGCAGATATTCTGTCCTCCGCGGAGTAAGGTTTTGATGGCTCTGTGCTTGTAACCGATTGACTGAAGACAATAAAAAAGAAGAGTTGGTGGACGTAGCCCCAGGGTGGGGGTGAACCACGTAAACACTGTGTTGTCTTGCTTTGGGCTTATCTTAATGTGTTTATGTATTATTTTGCTAAGTGCTTGAGATGATTAGATAGATTTTCTTATGCTCAGTGCTAATGATGTGTAGAATGTTAGATTTGGTATATATGAATATGCTCAGTACTTGATCTACCAAATCTAATCTATTTGACCTATGCTAAGTGCTTGAATATGCTAGATCAGTGTGAATGCTGTGAAGCTCTATTTTATTAACGAAGTGGCTATTGATTGCATATTGTGGAACTGACAGTGCTCTATTAAGTTGTATAATTATAGATCTGTGTCCCAACTAAGGTTGCAGACACTTGAGTCCTACAATCACCTCTTCCTCTACCTCGGGTGAGACTTCATTTGCTTCACAGGTGTTGTCGAAAGGGCCGGTAGTTAGGGTTTTGTTGGTGCGCTATTGTAGCGTTGAACCCTGGGTCTGCCCTTGTGCCAACAAATGGTTCCGTTGCCAGGACTTGAAACTGTGATTGTTGGGATCTGAAAAAGAAGAAGCTTTGTGTGAAGATCTGATCTGGAATTGTGAGAGCTCCATGCATAGATCTATTACCCTAGTGCGCAACATTTTACTTGACCTGTGAAGCTTTGTGCCAAGAAAAGAGGTCAGATATGAAGAAAAAGAGGTAATATCTGAGAGATTTGTGCCCTGATAAGGTGGAATAAAGACTAAAAGAGGTAATATCTGAGAGCTCTGTGCTCTGATAAAGGTAATAATAGTGAAAAGTTTTAGATCTGAAAGATTTGTTCTCTGTAAAAGTAAGATAAGTGGAAATTTTTGTTTCTAGAGTATGGATCTAGGTATATTTGATAGAATCTATCCTAGCTTAAAAACTAGGGCACTAATAGATGAAACAATATTTGATATGAATAGATCTGATAAGAATAATGAAAGACATGTTATACCTATGCATAGAAATAATGTTTGGACTAACAAATGGATGCAGGATCCTAGAAAGAATTTGTTGCAGGTTAGCTCCTATAATCCTAGCACGTAGTACAGGAGAAGTTGGGGATCATTTAAGAAGAAGAGAGGATTAACTCTTTGTTACAGTTGTAGAAGACCGAGACATCTGGATAAGGAATGCCCTGGTAGAAGACCTAGTTGCCTCTATTGTAAGGCTATGGACCATGAAGTGTTGGATTTCCCTAGAATGATTGCTAAAGTTGAAAAAATGAATCTGAATCAAGAAAACCCTAAGGAATATACAAAAATAGAAGAACCCCAACAAGAATTAGAGAAGGAATTACTACAGATAAAAGAAATCTTGAAGGACCACTGACATGTTAGATTATCATAAATATTTAAAGAAAAAGGATGCATTGAAGCAAGAATAGGAGACTTCGACATTGACTATGTTTTGGATGAGGAAACATAGGTGAATATCATGATAGAGAGAACTTGGGAAGCTATCAGAAGGCCTGCTATGATCCCTTCATTAGGAGGAATAAGGTTATTCAAGGGAAAATTTATAAACCTATGTGGAAAGCTCACTCAGATATCTATGAATGCCAATGGAACTTCGACAGAAGAAGACTTTGAGATTATTAAATTTATTGAGGACAACACCCCGTTTACCATGTTACTAGGGAAACCTTGGATTGAAAGAGATAAAGCTAGACATAAGGAAGAAGAAGAAGTTTTGGAGCAGCGGAAACAAGAGCTAAATGATTTCATGACTAGGAGGATCACACACTTGATTGAAGAACATCAGAATAGATCGAAGCTATTTAACACTAGAGACCCAGATGTCGAAGCTGCAAGAACACTAGAGGACTCACAGAAGACTGAAGCATTTGTCCCAGATAAAGAAGAAATATTACCCCTGAATCTTAGGAACGTATCTCAACAGCGCGCAGTGACTATGTCAAAAGAAGATAAAAATCAGAATGGAAAAAGGAATACTGAGACAAATCTCATTGGAAAGAAGGCTACGGAGTTAAGTAATAAGAAGGCTAAGATTGAAAAGTTACAGATGGTCCCAGTGGGGGCTTCACAGAAAGAAAACTTGCAGAATTGGAGCTTCGTCGGGATATCATAACAACGACACATGGCACTTCACCGTGGTGAAGCAATATAGCCATTGGGGACTTTCTAACCATTTGACCGATGCTCCGAATGGATAGAAAGGAATTTATAGCTCGACACCAGACCGTTGGATTGCACCATAACTGACAAAACAAGAGTTAATGAAGCATTCATACCTGTTGCTAGAAACTCGTTGCCGAATTACCTATTTATCCTACCGTGCCATGCACCGAGAACACTTTTGCTAACTAAGAATTTGAGCCCACTAACTAAGTGAATTCTATACAATGATCAGTGTGCTCTTGCTGTTTATTCTAGAGCAGTGTCTAAGTTCATCGTGACCCCGATAAGTTTAGTCCTAAGAACATATGTCCAACGAGCTCACCGTAGTCAAAGAATCAGTGACAAAAGTACTCCTTGACCTGATGTCTGAAAGAGTCATGTCGAAAAGAGGATTATCCACAGGAGTACAAGAATCATCCATGAGAGGACTGGTAGCCTCTCTGTCAACTGATCGAGCTGGACCATCCCGACTAGTAGATGAAAACTGAACTAAGCACAGGGATGATCTCGCGAATGCTAAACTAATCCCGAGCATATTACCCACCTATCTACCACCTTTTAGTGGCGCAATAAACCGAGATAGTGTGCCCAGAGACTTTGAGTACCCCTTAGTCATTGCGTACCTCCCGAAAGGGATACACATAGTTCAAGCAGATCAGGATAAGCTTGTAGCATTGAAGTTTAGTGATTTCAACCTCCACAATAGAAATTTTTATAACATGCTCACCCCATACAAGTACCTAACTAAGACAAAGGGAAAGAAATTGAAGATCATCCCTCAATCATGATGACAGGGCAGAGGTGACGTGGCGGTTGGATGATGTGGCAATCTTTGATTGGTTAACAATTGGACCAATGTGGTATTGGCACGTGTCCGATTTATGGCAAGTAATAAAGAGACACGTGGCCCAATCCATGGGCGCCACGTGTCCCTTCAATTTTGTTCAATTTGGGTTTATTAAAAAGTTTTGGAGGCCGCGGGGTTCGACCCCCGGACCTCCCATTTGGCTACGACTTAACAAATTTGCACTAGCCAACTTTCCTCCATTTGTTACTTGTGAAGAAAGCGGGAAATATTATATTTAAATGCGCAATTATGTTATGGTCGGCGGGGGTAGGGCTGGGGCCTAGCCCCAGCCCTCGGTTTCGGCGTTACACCATACAACCCTGCCTTCCGGATTGCGCGGGAGTGTTTTTATTAAACRCGCGGTTATATAGTTATAATGTGACCGTATATTGATACTATGGCGGGGCGGTTACATTTATTTTAACTGTGGTCATGTTGACATTGCAATGTGACCATTGTAATGTTTATACGCGCGGTTTAAAACACATTGTGCGCGTTTAAAGTTATGGTTGGGATTTACAATTATAAAACCGCGGTTATATTTTTGTGCATACGACCATGCTCTCCGGTTTGGTGCGCGGGGGTTCGTGGTTTAAAATGTTATAATACATAGTTATATGCCATATGATATGTGACCGACCATTGGTTATTTGCGCGCGGAGTTTCGGGTATTAAACGGTTTGTTTTCCTATGCATGTGACCACGTCAACCCCTGATGTTTAATACAAACAGTTGGCACGTTTGTTGGAGCGGGAGTCCGCCAATTTTGGATTTATGCTATTTTTAGCTTTTCTAACTCCAGCTACTCCAATTTTAGTGGAGTTTTGTTGAGCAAAAGAAGGAGTTTGTTTTTGGGGCATAACTGGAGCTAGGGAAAACCATTCTGGACAAATTTTGTATGGATTTTGGGTCTCTTCGACCTTATGGAGCCATTGGAGCAGGTTTCAGAGCCATTGGAGGTCATTTGCAGGTGATTTTTCTTCAGGGAAGCTTTCAAGGCCACCAAGGCCATTTCAGTGCTGGAGCTGTTTGGAGGCTATGTGCATCCATTTTTGGTGATTCAAAAGCCTAGGTTGGCTATTTTTGACCTTCTGAATCTGATGGCAGAGGTTTCAGAATCATTTGAGGTCATCTTCACCACGAAATTCTCCATTCAAGATTAAAGGGCCACCAGGGCCATTTGGGGAAAGTACTGTATAAGGTACAATGTCACTGTTTAGTGTTTGGGAAAGAGCATTTTCAGATAATTCCTACCTTCTGATTCTGTATTTATAGTCAGATTTGTCTTTTGAGACACTCATGTTCTTGTATTAGTATTTGTAGCATTTTTAATACAAGAGGACAAGCCTATTATTGGAGGTTTGGTCCAGCAGATGTAGCCTGAAGTGGGTGAACTGCTTTATCATCCTGGTTGCTGTGATTTTGATGTGTTATTGTTGCATTTGATACTGCTGTGTATTAGTTTATAACACATATTTAAGCATGTAAAAGAACCTTCATTCACATCTACACATTGAAAGAAGAACCAAGAACTTAAACACATAAACCCTCTTGCACATTTTAAATACATGAAGCAAGGTTCTGTTAAGGTTTAATTTAATGAGGAAAATGGATACCTTGCACCCTTAAACAAGTATTTTCCATTTTCAGATCAGCAATAAACCGAGATAGTGTGCCCAGAGACTTTGAGTACCCCTTAGTCATTGCGTACCTCCCGAAAGGGATACACATAGTTCGAGCAGATCAGGATAAGCTTGTAGCATTGAAGTTTAGTGATTTCAACCTCCACAATAGAAATTTTTATAACATGCTCACCCCATACAAGTACCTAACTCAGACAAAGGGAAAGAAATTGAAGATCATCCCTCAATCATAGACTATGAACCTCATGCAGTCCACACTGCTCAATGTCATGAAGATCCCTCACTTCAGAAGACACCAAGAGGTGAATGCATGTGTCAAAACCGTCACATAACAGTTGATCCATCGTTGATCAACCATATCATGGGCTTGAGTATGCAAGGCCCTAAACCACAATATTTCTACCCCAGAAAGATTGTGGATCACGCTCTCTCCCAGAAGATAAAGGACACTTATGGTGATGTCGAGAAAGGAACATGAGGCTACAAGGTGGCTTCTATCCAAAGTGGCGTAATGTGCCTCACCTGTCAATTGATCGCAGGAAATTTAGTACACAAGAATCGATTGACTCAATTCACTAGATTTGTAGTCGACCTCACAGGGGAGTGCACAGAGGGCCTACAAATGAATTGGGCATAGTACCTAGTGAATCAATTAGAGATAGACCGCAGAGATGCACAAGATCAAGGGTATGAGTTTCATTTCAGCTAGCTATTGATATTGATCACTTTCATCGCTTGGGAAATGCCGGAAGGTGCGACCTTCTCGGACATTGATCCCTTTGAATCCCTGGCCGCGAAGTTCAATACACTGTGGTACTCCAACGACATGAACAAGCAATGGTAGTCAAATTCCATATTCCATACCTATTACAACCAGTTGAAGTTAGCCATCCAGTCCAAGCCTCATATGACCCCAAATACCCTCCACAGGTTTCAGCCTTTGTTTAAGTTCAACGTGGACCACCGCTTCATTTATATCACAGTGTGAGTTGACAAACACAAGCAACAAGTTCAGTCATACTACAAGATAACATAGGAAGACATCGAGGAGATCACCAAGGAATGGTCGACAGAACTCCTTATTCCATCAAACCCTGTAGAGATATCCGACATAGAAAGCCCAAAAACAACGCAGGATACACCCGGACCTAATAAGATGAAGAAGACTGAATAAGTTCAGGATGTAGACAACGCATCTATAAGAACTGCTTCCATAACCCCAGAGGAAGGCGGTTATGGCAAAGAGTTAGATGACAAGAAATTCGAGCAGAAGAAAGGATATGAGGTCAAGTCCCTAAACAAAAGGAAGATTCCCCCCCCTAAACCTTCCTCCCGAAAGAGATAAAAAAGCCCTGTAACTAAGGTGTAGACCATCTGCACCTCCGATGATTTTAATTTCATCATAGCCGCCCTGAATGATTCTTCGTTGGAGATAGCAGAGAAGTAGGAGGCTAAGAAAGAGGAGATGTATAATCATATTGAGATTAAGCTCCAAGGAGTGCAATAGGCATTACAGTCTAGCTGCCCAGTCTCCACTGTACCTCTGACAATAGGAGCACCAGAACTGGGAGATGAGCCAACTCAACTCCACCAAATCGCTGATACAGTCGAAGCTCACCTTCGAAAAGCAAAAGAAGAAACAATGCAAGCCACCCAGGCTTTAACACAAGTACAGGGAGTACTTGTCGAGCAACTCAGTGTTGCAGAATGGGAAAATATTTCTCTCCAAGCAAGGTGGGATGAATAGAAAACAGAGCTACAACAAAGCAAGGAGCAGTTGCTCGCCGAGCAACTCGAAGTAAAGGAATTGGTTAACAGAGCACTTCGCTCTGTGATAGTCGTCGAAGTAATGAATGAAGAGTGAGTTCTAAAATAGGTGGCACAACTTGAATAAGTAATCCAAAAGCTACAACAATGCATCGCCGGCTTAGAGCTCCGCACAGTACCTGAAACCCCATAGGAGATAAGGGACCAAAGAGAAATAACTGCCCGCAATGCAGTTGACAGATTAAAATCTCTTGCCCTGGAATGCAAGCAACTAAGTAACTAGAGTACCCAAACATATGAGAACCTCACCGAAAATCCAGAGTTACAGGCATTGCAGTCACAACTCAAAGAAGCAAAGCAACACACAAACACACTACATGCACAATTGAAAGCCACCCGTGGAAAGAATGAAGCGATCTCAAGAGAAACACACTGCCCAACAATATATCAATATGATTCGAAGCAAGTTCATGGAAGTAACTCAATGGTTCCAACCAGTGCAAGATAAAGCATGCCAACTATTCGTAGAGGTTGAAAGCCAAGGAGCAGAGCTAGAATAGGTTGTCATCGTAGCCGAACAATGACTAGAAGGGCCAGTGAATGACACAGTGATATGAGAGTTCATTGAGCAAGAGACCATAGCACAACAATAGGTTGAAGCAGCTCAAGCCAAGCTCTAGGCATTCAAAGTAGAACTAGTCAAACTAGAGTGACTTGGGATGAGTCACGGGTGAGTGTTGGGGGTCCGTTGGCCCTTGACCAAGTTTTGGGATATTCTTGGTCATGTTGACCTATTTTGGGACTTCAACAGCCAGTTGAAGGTGGAGCACAAGAAGAAGCAGAGATCACGGGATCTCAACCCACTTTCAGGTCCTTTTTGGGTTTTTGGGATTATATAACGGGATTGGGATGCCGGCCCATGGGTTTACCCATGCTTAGGCCTATCTTGTAATGTATAAATAGATGTCTAGGTGATGTAAAGAGGAGTGGTGTGTATGTAAGAGGCATCTATCGACATCTAAGTGATGTATGATAAGTGCAAGTAGGATTTGTAAGTTCTTAGTGCCTGTGTGCGATTTGCAGATCTAGGTGCAAGTCGTTGTAAGAAGTTGGGGAAGGCTTTGTGCTGTAACGCAAGGAAGAAGGATCTAGCGAGTTGCGCAGATCTTCTATCCTCTGTAGAGTAAGGTTTTGATGGCTCTGTTCTTGTAACTGATTGACTGAAGACAATAAAGAAGAAGATTTGGTGGACATATCCCTAGGGTGGGGTGAACCACGTAAACACTATGTTGTCTTTCTTTGTGCTTATCTTAATGTGTTTATGTCTTCTTTTGCTAAGTGCTTGAGATGATTAGATAGATCTGCTTATGCTAAGTGCTAATGATGTTTAGAATGTTAGATCTGGTATATATGAATATGCTCAGTGCTTGATCTACCAAATCTAATCTATTTGACCTATGCTAAGTGCTTGAATACGCTAGATCAATGTGAATGCTTTGAAGCTCTGTTTTATTAGTGAAGTGGCTATTGATTGCATATTGTGGAACCGACGGTGCTAATTTCTCTATTAAGTTGTATAATCACAGATCTATGTCCTAGCTAAGGTTGCAGACACTTGAGTCCTGCAACCACCCCCATCTCTACCTCAGTTGAGACTTCATCTGCTTCGTAGGTGTTGCTGAAAGGGCCGGTAGTTAGGGTTTTGTTAGTGCGCTGTTGTAGAGTTGAACCCTGGGTTTGCCCCTGTGAAAACAAAAAAGTAAGATACAACCATATATTACAATAGTAAAAGATCCTAAAAGTAATTATTAAAGTTGATTTTACATTGCCTCATTAGATTCTGACAAGTGCTAGCATATTGCTATTGTTAGGTTATCATTTTGGGTCATTTTGAAGCTTGTTTAAGGCATAAATTGTGAAGCCATCATCAAATATACATTGTTGTTCTAGATTTATGTTTGATTCATCTTATATCAACTTATTTCTTTCATTGACAAGTCCAAGGTTTTACGAAGCACTAACATCAATTGTACTTGCAAAATAATGTTTTCTTGTTGTCTTGTTCTGGGCAGGTACACTTAAGCATATCATTGCTTCATATTGTTAAACCTTTGGGACTTTCTGATCAATGTGACTTGTGAGAGGGGATAACTTTTCTGGATACCTCAACCTTTGCCTTCTCAAATCCCCAGGTCACTGCGAACGTCTCCTCTAGGATTTCACCCCTAAATAGAAACAATTGTCTTATTAAGGTGATAGTGATAGGACAACCTCCTGTTATGCCAATTTACCATCCATTTGCCTTTCCCTTTTGGAAAAGTACAAACTATGTGATAACATGATGGATGTTTCTACTGCTAATAAATGGGCTGCACTGAAGAAAAGAGGGGCCCTCCGGGGCCATGCTCAAGTCATCCGGATCTCGACACTCCATGTCTAGGACCCATGGATCTCGATAAATGATCTTAGTTATCCCTAGGGTAGGGGATAATAAAGACTTTAGCTCCTTCTTCCCACAAGGCAAGGTACAACCCTTAGTGTGGAAAACCCAATGCCTGAACCAAGGCAGGGGAAGATGAGAGGGACAATGATGAAAAGTGGTAAGTATGGAATGAATAGACGATGAAATTTCATAGACCTGTTGACCACCTATTTCAACTAGGGGGTCAACTCCATGTGCCATGAAGCTATGTACTTGATGGTGCAACTAAGTTTGAAGACTTACTGGTTCTACAAGGAATTTTTGGCCTCGACACGTCATTTTTTAATTGAAATTTCCGCTACCCTACATGGGATTATAATGTAATGGTTCTAAATGGATCATATTGTAGGTTAATTACCTGGGAATTTATCATTAGGTAAGTCCTTTCATCGAGTGTTGTTTTTACTTAGGTAATTAATTTGGCTTAACCAACCTTTTTAATTACCCTTGAGTTTTTCACTCCCACAATAATCCTCCAAAGTGGTGAAAGACATTCTAATGATCGAGCCCTATGGGTGACTAGGGTCTAGGAATATTTTAAATGACCATGCTATCCATATCCTAGAGTCTTGTGGAATTCCATTGAGTCTAAGTAGTTTTTATTTTTATTTTTTTAAATTACCTAGTTAATGGTAATTTTAATTAAATTTGATGTAAAAATGTAAAAACTAGGTCCTTGGGATTTTTGTAAGGGATATTTGTACTCAAAAGAAATGGAATGATACCCCCTACACCCTTGGACCAAGTTTCATCTCAATTGGACAAGTTTTTCTAGGTCATTGTCGATGAGGAGTCCATGTCAGTCTAGAGTCAACAATTTAATTGCTTAATTGATAAAGTCAAAATGTCAATTTTTGTAAATAATGAAGAAAAAATGTTAGAGAAAGAGTGGGATATAATCCTAAACCCTTTTCCTAAGTTATATAAACACTTTTCCTAAGTTAGAAACCCCCCTCATGTAATCCCCACTTCATACCAACATTCTCCCTAAGAAAAGTGCACCCCCCTTGAGGAGAAAGTCAAGCTAAGTGAAAAATTAAATGAAGAAACTTGTTTTTTCCCCAAGTTCATTCCCAAAAGTTTAATTTTTTGTTGGACAAAGTATAAAAGGTTCCGCCTCACACCCTCACTCATCTACCAAAACCCTAACTTGCTCAAAACCCTAAAAGTGTGCCCCCTTGAGATGCCCAATGACTCTTAATTGATGGACACTTGGAGAGCATCCAAGAGGGGTAACTCTTGGATCCCAGGTATAAATAAATACCTCCCCTCCCTCATTTCACACATTTATTCTCAATACATTGTTACCATTCCAAAATCTCTCCTCTCCCACTCTTCTCTCTTTCTCTCTGTCTCTCTCTCTTGTTCTCATTCTTTCTTCTCAAGATTGTGGCAAGTATTTGCTCAAGATTGATTTTGTTCTAATAAAGGAAATATTTGGAGGACATATGGTGTTGGGAGTCTTCTTGGTACCATAGTTTTCATGAGGTGATCTTGTTCTTTTGTATTATTCTTTTACATGCTTAGCTTTGAAGATATATAGTAGGAATATTAAGAAAAATATTTTGTTTGTATAGGTTTATGATAGTATTGTCATAGATCTAGTGAGCATCTATTTAGTTATTTCAAAGTATTTTGATTTAATATCTATATCTACTCACTTCATATTTTTTCTTGTAGCTTAGCATTGAAGATTTGCAAGTTTGTCTAGGGTTTTAATAGAAGATTTCAGATCTTGAAATTTTCCATTTCACCCACATTTACCCTTTAAATTTTTTTGTTTCTAATTGTTGCTCATTTCCATAATATTTTGACACTCTAACATGCTACAATAGGTCATTTATATTCCTTGCTGAAATTTACACAACAAATTTCTGGTTTTTATAACACAAATTTTCACAAATTTTTGTGACATTTTGCAGCATTTCCAACAAGCTTTTGCTTGCTGATTTTTTGCAGGTTGGTGACATAAAGGAGGATATACAACCCATTTTTGGCACCTACAAGTCAAATATTAACCTCCTAAGTTGGGGTAAAATATTCCCAACACTTCTTCTTCTTTTCTCCATTGTAAGCAAGTCCCAAGAGAGTCTCTAGGGCTTGCATTTCTCCAAAGTTTTAAATTTCTGCAATTTCTATTTCCTGGTTTTCCTACACCTAGCATAGTGTTTGGCCAAGCCAACCATGCTAAATCGTAAGGCTATTGTCTAAGTTTTATTTTCAGCATTGCAATTTACTTTCTAGTTTTCCCCACTTGTCCTTAAGACATGGCTTTGTGGCTATGATTAGTTTATTTCCAAGTTCTTTTCTTTCCAAGGTTTTATTTCCTTTACCCACTTGGGCACAAAACCAGTAGGCTTTGTCCTCCATATTGTGCACTTGTTGTGGTTGCAAGTAGCTTAGATTTTATTTCAAGTCATTTATTCATTCTTTATTTGTTTGCCTACACCTAGCATAGTGTTTGGCCAAGCTAACCATGCTAAATCATAAGGCTAGGTAAATAGTTGATGATTTCTTGCTTCTAGTTTCAAGTTTCATGTGATTATCTTTAGATCTCAGAAGCTAATTTCATTTCTTTGCTTAAGCCCATGGATGCATAACTCATTTACTTGCAACTTCTTTCCTTTCAAGAATTTACTTTCCTTTCAAGTTCTTGCAATTCGCTTTCAAGCACTTTTACTTTCATGCAAGTTACTTTTTGTCAAGCACTCTTTATTTCAAGCACTCAACTTAATTTAATAAATCTTTAAGGATCAATTTATCTTAGATCTTTAGGGGATTCAATCAAACTATTTTAACTATAGCACCTATCATTGTCCAAACGTTTCCATCAAAAAGGGATCTTATGGAGGCGACAGGGGGTGGTAGATCAGGGATGGTCTCACGTCATTAGGTGTTCCCCTTTTTGAGCACCCTTGTTTCCCAGATTGACCTGTGGAGATAGGGTAAGGCCTTGTTTGCCTTACTTATTGAGCACCCAACAGTCTTTTTGGTATAAGCAGGGAGATTTTTAAGGAAGTCACATAGTTTAGGATTCACACTTCACTTAATCAAACTTAATCCTAAAATTTATCCACATTAACCTTGGCTTAACTTCATAATCTAATTTTATGGTTAATGCTCTCTAATTCATGCAAGCACTTTCATTTTGAAGTTACTTTTATGCATTTTATTAAGCATTTGTGGATGGTTAACTAGCAAACTAAAAGTTGCGCATCTTTTTCCCGTGAAGGCTTGTTTCATGTTTTATCTTTGTCCATTTGAAGCTGCACACTAGCCCTTGGAGGCTCTTTTGATTGGTCTTTCATCTATCTTTGAGTTGGATATTGGAGCCATTGCATAACCCCTTGAAGTTGCGCACCTTGTGGGGGCACTTCACTGTTTGGGTTTGTTGAATTGTTGTGTTGTGGTGAATGTTATCTTGAGTGATCTTTCCCTTCCCCGCACAATTAAATCAAGTTAGTTCATTGTGGCTTCAAGTTAGATCTAGTTAGTGCGTGTTTCTTTCCTTGTCAATAGTTGTGTATTATTGTATATTTTAGTTATTCTTTGCAATCTAACTTGTGTAGATAGTTGCTTTATTCTTTGTATCTAATTGTAAGTTTTGTAAAGTAATTCTTTGTAATCCTTGTAACCTTAGTTGACCACTTTTCCCAACCTTAGGCACTGTTATCCCCTAACCTTAGGCACTGTTATGCCTCCCTTCATCCCATCTCTAGTGAAAAATTAAATTAAGAAACTTGCTTTTTCCCTAAGTTCACTACCGAAATTTTAATTTTTTGTTGTACAAATTCAAAAATGTGCCACCTCACACCCTCACTCATCTTCCAAAACCCTAACTTGCTCAAAACCCTAAAAGTGCGCCCCCCTTGAGATGCTCAATGACTCTTAATTGATGGATAGTTGGACACCATCCAAGAGGGGTAACTCTTGGTTCCCAAGTGTAAATAAAGACCTCCCCTCCCTCATTTCACACATCTATTCTCAGTGCATTGTTACCATGCCAACATATCTACTCTCCCACTCTTCTCTCTCTTTCTCTCTCTTTCTTGTTCTCATTCCTTCTTCTCAAGCTTGTGGCAAGTATTTTTTCAAGCTTGCTTTTGTTCTAATAAATGAAATATTTGGAGGACATATGATGTTGGTAGTCTTCTTGGTGCCATATGTTTTATGAGGTGATCTTGTTCTTTTGTATTCTTCTTTTACATGCTTAGCTTTGGAGATATATAGTAGGAATATTAAGCAAAGTATTTTGCTTGTGTAGGTTTATGATAGTATTGTCATAGAACTAGTGAGCATCTATTTAGTTATTTCAAAGTATTTTGATTTAATATCTAGATCTACTCACTTTCTATTATTTCTTGTAGCTTAGCATTGAAGATTTGCAAGGTTGCCTAGGGTTTTAATAGAAAATTTCAGATTTGGAATTTTTCCATTTCACCCACATTTACCCTCTAAAATTTTATGTTTATAATTGCTGTTAATTTCCATAATATTTTGGCACTCTAACATGCTCGGATATGTCATTTATATGCTTATAAATTGCTGAAATTTACATAGAAAATATCTGGTTTTTATAACAGAAAATGTCACAAGTTTTTTTCACATTTTGAAGTGTTTCCAACAAGCTTCTGCTTGCTGAATTTTTGCAGGTTGGTGACATAAAGGAGGATCTACACCCATTTTGGGCACCTACAGGTCAAATATTAACCTCCTAAGTTGGGGTAACATATTCCTAACACTTATTCTTCTTTTCTTGATTGTAAGAAATCCCCAAGAGAGTCTCTAGGACTTGTATTTCTCCAAAGTTTTAAATTTCTGCAATTTCTATTTCCCAGTTTGCCTACACCTAGCATAGTGATTGGTCAAGCCAACCATGCTAAATCATAAGGCTAGTTTCTAAGTTTTATTTTCAGAATTGCAACTTACTTTCTAGTTTTCCCCACTTGTCCTTAAGACAAGGTTATGTGGATAGGATTATTTTCTTTCCAAGCTTTTATTTTCTTTTACCTACTCGGGCAAAAACCAATAGACTTTGTCCTCCATCTTGTGCACTTGTTGTGTTTGCAAGTAGCTTAGATTTTACTTCAAGTTATTTATTCATTCTCTATATGTTTTCCTACACATAACATAGTGTTTGGCCAAACCAACCATGCTAAATAGTAAGGCTAGGTAAATAGTTGATGATTTCTTGCTTTTAGTTTCAAGTTTCATGTGATTATCTTTAGATATTAGAATCTCATTTCATTTATTTTCTTAAGCCCATGGAGTTATAACTCATTTACTTGCAACTTCTTTCCTTTTAAGCATTTACTTTCTTTTCAAGTTCTTGCAATTTACTTTCAAGCACTTTTACTTTCTTGCAAGTTACTTTTTGTCAAGCACTCAACTTAATTTAATAAATCTTTAAGGATCAATTTATCTTAGATATTTAGGGGCTTCAATCAAACTAGTTTAACTAGAGCACCTACCACTGTCCAAAATTTGCCATCAAAAAGGGATCTTGTGGAGGCGCCAGGGGGTGCTAGATTAGGGATGGTCTCACAACACTAGGTGTCCCCCTTGTTGAGCACCCTTGTTTCTCGGATTGACCTATGGGGCTAGGGTAAGGGTTTGCTTTCCTTACTGATTAAGAACCAAGCGGTCTTTTTGGTATAAGCGGGGATAGTTTTAGAGAAGTCACATAGTTCAGAATTCACACTTCACTTAATCAACCTTAATACTAAAATTTATCCACATTAACCTTGGCTTAACTTCATAATCTAATTTTATGGTTAATGCTCTCTAATTCATGAAAGCACTTTCATTTTCAAGTTACTTTTATGCATTTTATTTAGCATTTGTGAATGGTTAATTATCAAACTAAAAGTTTCTCATATTTTGCCCATGGAGGCTTGTTTCATGCTTTATTTTTGTCCATTTGAATTTGTGCACTAGCCCTTGGAGGCTCTTTTGGTTGGTCTTTCATCTATCTTTGATTTGGATATTGGAGCCATTGCATAACCCCTTGAAGTTGTGCACCTTGTGGGGGCACTTCACTGTTTGGGTTTGTTGAATTGTTGTGTTGTGGTGAATGTTATCTTGAGTGATATTTCCCTTCCCTACACAATCAAATCAAGTTAGTTCATTGTGGCTTCAAGTTAGATCTAGTTAGTGCTTGTTTATTTCCTTGTCAATAGTTGTGTATTGTTGTATCTTTTAGTTATTCTTTGAAATCTAACTTGTGTAGATAGTTGATTTATTATTTGTATCTAATTGTAAGTTTTGTAAAGTAATTCTTTGTAATCCTTGTAACCTTAGTTAACCCCTTTTCCCAACCTTAGGCACTATTATCCCCTAGCCTAGGGATAACTAAGGAGATTATTCCTTGAGGCCTGCAGGTCCTAGACATGGAGTACTGAGAGACATATTGACTTGATCCTATCCCTAGAGGGCCCATATTTCTTCTTCAGTTCCTCCACCTTTTCAGAAGAAGAAACAACCATTCCATTGACTTGGTCCTTCAAAATCAATCAATATTTCTCCATGAGGTAATGAGTCTAGGTATCATGGTATGTGTCAATCTGATTCTCAAAACATTTGAATATGTTCATTTAATTATTTTTACTTCTATCGCATGCTTGGACCTTATGTATTTCCACTTGTCCACACTTGGGGGGAATGACATGATGCCCTAGTAAGTTGGTTCACATAGGGTTTGAGTTTCCACTGGGTGGGTTCATGAAAGGTCATCGTCCGTTCCCACCATACTTACCACTTTCCATCTTATTCCCTCTCATTCATCCCATACATTGGTTTAGGAATTGGGTTTGCCAAGATAGAAAAAGGTTGTACCTTACCTTGTGGGAAGAAGGGGATAAAGGCCCAGAGGGGTAAAAGTATAGCTAGCAATGGATAAAAAACAAAATAAAAAACCTTCAGATGCTTGGCCCAGGGATCCCCGAGAAAGAAATAAAAGGATTCTCAAGAAGAAACAGAGGGACCCATAAAATAATAAAATCAATACATAGTTGGAGGATAGGGGGTCTCATCTTGAGACAACCTATTAGGTCCATGGGCATGTAGCAACATGACACTACCATTCAGCTGTTCACCATGCCAGGGTAGTGTCTCTTGGTGGAATAGCCAAGAGAAAGGAGGTCTCATCACAAGCCAACCTTCTCATCTCCGTGAAATGATTGTGGGTAACATTGTCACCACTGGTCACCACGCCAGGGCAGTGTCCCCTAACTAGTCTCTTGAAAGAAAAAGAAATAAGTTAAAATATAAAAGGAATTGAATGGGCTTGGAAACATTTGCATCCATGACAAGGTTCAACTCACCCTCTTCAGAGGCACCCAAAGGTAAGCCATACATTCCCTTGTCATCATTGTACCCATTGCTCAGACACCCCTTACCACCTCATCCACTTACATGGCCTATATTTGTCTTCATTTGGAAACATCCCATGTCCAATGATAATTATCCTAAAAGGACATCCTAACGTTCCCTCAAAAACTGGCTTGTAGAATAGCATAACGTCTTTGAGCACTCATCTATGAAAATGGGGTTTTATGCACATGTTTAAATAACTTGATTATTAAATGTGATTGACATTGTTATGATCCTTGTAACTTAAGAGCCCATGGAGGGTGTACTTGTTGTTGTCGTAGGGCCACACCCAATGGACAGGTACACATGGGGAGATGATTAGTTCAGACCTCCATATGGATAAAACCCCACTAGATGGATGCTGAGACCCCAACTAGGGGCAGAGATAGATCATAGGTTTGCACACGAGAGAGAGGAGGATGTTCCACCAGAGATAGCCTGGTAGGCCTGGACCTAGGGAGGTCTTTCCCTCCGACTATGATGTAGGCCTTGGAAGGCCCATGATATCACCTTTGTGACCCTTGACGTCACCCAATGTTTTTCTCTTGGAGGCCTTGGGAGGCCTAAAATTTTGCTCCTGGAGGCCAACGTTGCACTAGAAATGCCTAATGTCACCCTAAAATGGCATGATGTCACCTTTTCTGCTTGATTTGGGGTTTTAATTTGTCATTTAATATAAAAACTAGATATTACATGTACACTGGCCATGTCAGTCTTTTTGACCTGATTCTGGTCAATGTAACTGTATAAATAAGGGATTTCCCCTTGTATTGTTTCATGATATTTCACTCACACTTAAGTGAGGTCTGAAATTTGCACCCTAATTAGGGTTTCTTGGCTGAAATTTGGTGTGCACTTCTTGAAGGAGGTTATTTGGTGTGTTTTAGCATTTTTATTAGTGGAAGTGTTCAACTAGGCCTATTGCTAGATGATTCTTGGTGAATTTAAGTAATTTTTCTGTAATTATTCTTCATTGAATGATTATGGTATGTTTATCTTGCATTTATTCTAAGATTATGAAATTGCTAGCTTAAAACCCTAGGAGGCTAAAGCACATGTTATTGTTCTTTCCTTAATAACTTTCACCTACTAGATTATGTTAGAAACCCTATTTTCTTGAAGCTTTGTGCTAAGGGCCTTGCCATTGCAACACCCTAGCATATTTTGCTTCATCTAGCCATCATCTACTTTATCTTTGAGCTAAAGAAGGAGGAAAACCACTAGGGCCTATGGTTACCTACTTCCTAGTGGCCATTTCCCCCCTAAAGTTTAGTGATTGAAGCCTTGATCTACCAACACTTCACTTGTTAACCTTCTTGCCTCTAGCTCTCTTATTATCAATTTGTTTCTTCAAAATTGTCACTGCTAAAAGAGACTCCATTTACCCTAAAAACACTAATCTAAGCCTTACAATTGAGTGATTGATGAAATCCACCCTAAAAACTTTTACCTTAAGATCTCTACTAACTCTTCCTAACCCTAGAATAGACTAATCTACTAACCTACTTGTTGTTGTTACAAAAGTAAGCTACAACCATCTATTGCAGCATTAAAAGCACCTAAAAGAAATTGTAAAGTTGATTTATACACTGCCTAATTTGCTTCTGACAAATGCTAGTACTTTGGTATTAATGGGTGATTATTTTGGGTCATTTTGAAGCTCTTTCAAGGCATTTATTGTGAAAAAATCATCTCATAAACATTGTTTTTATAAAATTATGTTGTCTTCATCATATATCAACTATTTCTTTTATTGATAAGTCCATGGTTTTATGAAGTACTAACAACAAGTTGTACTTGCAAAAGATATTGTTTTCTTATTGTTTTGTTCTAGGCAGGTACATCTAAGAACTTAATTACTTCATCGATTAAAACCTTGGGACTTTCTGATCAATGTGACTTGTGAGAGGGGATACTTTTATAAACACTTTAACCTTTGCCTTCTCAAACCCCCAGGTCATTGGGGATGTCTTCCCTGGGCCATCAACCCTAAATAGAAAGAGGTATCTTGTTGAGGTGAAAATGATAGGATAAGTTCCTGTTACACCATTTTGCCTTCCCTTAACCTTTTCCTTTGGAAATTGAGCGATAACAGGCACTATTCTTAGTTGTCTTAGGGAAAGGATTGACTTTGCATTGAAATATTTACATTTGCATTGCTTTCCTCTCATATAGGCTAGTTTCCACCAATCTTTAATGAAGTAAAATTAACTCCTAGAACACATCTAATAACTCACATAGTAACTAGGATCTACCCCCCTTAGCTTCCCTAGGAGTAAGCCTAGATGAAAGGAGTTCAAGTCGAGGTGACAATGGGATTTAACTTGGACATTGTGTCTCCAAGGACACACTAAGTGGATTGAGACTTAGTCCACATTTGCAAGTGTGTAAAAGGACGACAAAAAGACCCACCTAGTGGCAACTCATCCCTAAGGGAACTAGCTTACTAGGGAATTCTGTCACCCCCCCCAAGTATGAACAAGTTAAAGAGCATAATTTCCAAGCAAACGTTATGAAACAAAGGAGAGTTCAATGAAACATATTCAAATTATTCAAAAATCAGAGTGACACATACCATGATACTTAGACTCATTACCTCATAGACCAAGACCCAGTGCTACTTCAGGACCAGGCTAGTGGGATGGATGATGTTGCTGTTGATAGATGGGATGCACTGAAGAAAAGATGGGCCCTCTTGGGCCAATCTCAATTCATATGGCTCTCAGTACTCCATGTATAGGACCTGTGGGCCTCGAGACATAATC
Source organism: Picea glauca (assembly GCA_000966675.3). Taxonomy (NCBI): domain Eukaryota; kingdom Viridiplantae; phylum Streptophyta; class Pinopsida; order Pinales; family Pinaceae; genus Picea; species Picea glauca. The sequence continues at coordinate 292,526 of JZKD02S2307678.1, read as the reverse complement.
TCCTTAGTTATCCCTAGGATAGGGGACAACAATAACCAAAAACCTACTTTTAGACTAGAATCTAGCCTTCTGTCAGTCCAAATAGGGCTCCCTCCTAACATTTTTTCAGTCAATACAATGGCTAGGTTCTATGAGAATAAAAAGTGTATGAAATGGTTAGTAGGGTTGAGAGAAACATCTATTAGGCATGGATTCATAAGGGACGTCAATTCAAGTTTTTTAGAACTTGGCAGAAAACTTTTAATCTTAGAGGCTAGACATCCAACTATTGCTACACATAAAATATTAAAAGATGGATATATGAAAAAGAAAACATTCAAAGTCACACAGATCATCCAACTTAGATGAATTGTGCATAAACCTATCAGTATGAAAATTAATATTTGAAACAAGATAGATACAGAGAATATGTAAATTATTTCTGCATCAACAATGTCTCATTCAAACATAAAATAATAAAGTTAATGATAACAAAGAAATAAATCACATACACTAGGAATACTGACTACAACAACTGAACATAGGAATCTCTGAGAAAAAGCTTCAAATGCTTGTCTGTAAACCTTTCATTAATATTTAGGAAATATTACAAAACCAACAGTCTTCTTACTCAAATATCGAACCTTTCTATTTTATTTTTCATTACAATAAATAACATTACCTTCATCTTGATTCCATGAAGTCAAAATAGTTAGGGTTTCATACCCAAAAAGAAGTTACAACTGATAAACTACTTTCTTAACAAATTACCAACTAATTTTTCACTGGTTCCTACAATTTAGGATTTCAGTTTCTGACTAACTTATATTCCCTAATACATTTATGTTACATATATTTAATGGAAAATCGTTGCATTATCTAATATCGATGTTGGCATATCGAACTCACCCCATGTGGTAGCTGAAAATACTCCTTCATGTGTTGACTAGTGATTTCGCAGGAACCAATTTTTTTTTCTATGAAATCTCTGTTTGAGTAGTTTCACAACAAAAGTTGTTGTGAAATCTTTTTTTTCATTTGTTGGTGTTGAAAACTGCTTCAGAATTTATCCAAAACCATGAGATAACTTCACAAAACAAAAAAAACATGACTTATCCTGAGTGTTATCAAATTATTCCATTGCAACTTGGGCCAGAAAGTCCAGATTCCTTTTTTCCATTTGTTCCTTTATCAGTCCATCCTTTGTCTTCAATACCCTATGCTTCTTGTATAGTTTTTTCATTTGTTTCTATAGGTTTAAATACCTCTTTACCATTCTTTTGTTTTTATCCAAAGCTTCTTCACATTGGTCCAAGTGTTCTTCTATCCTCTCTTTCATTTTCTTGTTTTCTTCCCTTAGTTTTACAATTTCAGCCTGAGCCTCCAACTGTTTCTTTAATATTTTAGTTGTCATGTCTTCCTTTTCTAGAGGATATTGAACCTCAATCGATTCCTCAGTAGCAAAATGAATAGGTGTCTCATATTTTGTTTCTTCAACATGGATATTCTTTCTTGTTGATGATCTAGTTACAAGTCTGCCAATCTTTTCTTTGTCAAGTACTTATGGACTAAACCTTACTTTTTTGCTTGATGGAGGCTTGTATTCTACAACATCCTTAGTTTCAAGATAGGGAAATGTTTCATATGTAGGAATTTCATCTACAGGAATTTCTTCTACATGATTTTTTTTCTTTGTTGAATACCTGGTGAATGGTTTCCTAGGTTTTGTCACTTTTACTTCTTCAAGAGGGAAAACGATTTTTTTTACCTTTTATCTTGCTTATTTTACTTCCATGGGTCTCCTTAATGTCTACAACTATTTCAACACCCTAAAAAGGATATTTACGCCTTTTCATGGATCCTTTGCTAAGAGAGATCTTGGTTGCAGTCTCAAGGGTCAATCATAATAAGATTTCTTTGGCATCTCCTCTTTTCCTTTTCAAACTACTAGATAATAATTTAGTTCTTGTAGAAGGAGTATTGACTTTGGATGGTGGGGAAATAGTATTTTTAACACAAAATCCTGATGCATCCAAAAAAGAATTCCATTCTCTCTTTGTTTTCTTAAGTTCTTCAAGGACCAACAATTTAATGAGACTGAAATGGAACAAACTAAGCTCAACTTGATTAGATTTAACTTGTACTTTATCAGCCATTTTCCCCAGGATTCTACAAAGATAATATGGGAGGTTTAGGGTTTTCTTACTTGTAAAGTGCACGAGCAATTTGATATGGTACATGTATACCTTGTTGAAACACCCTTCGCATGTGACGTATCTTTGTATTACCCTCAACATCTTTTCATGGTGTTCTAGCATGTAGCTCCTAGACACTCATTTTGACACATTCTCATTTTGAAATTCTTCTTTGAAATAATCATTGCAATAGGAGGAATCTAGAGGTGTTCCCTTGAGCCGTTTCTCACCTTTCATGGGTATACCTATTGCTGAGGCAATTGTCTGTTTAGTGACTTGAATCTCTAGTGATCCAACCTTTTTTTTGACCCCATCAAAATTTAGGGAATTTTTTTAGCCACCTCCATGTGTACTCCCTGTAGCTTTTCACAAAATGTGAGGCATCCTACTTCCTGGAAGGATTATTTGAAAATAGAATTTGACTCCAGTAATTGTAGACCTTGGGGTTTGAATCTCTCTATGTCACCTCCCTTGTGTACTTTCTTCTTCTCCATGGTTGTTTTTGAAGAGTACTGTCATGACTGTGGGTGCAGAGGATATCAAAGCTTAAACAATATGTAGTGGAAACTTGGTGTATTAGGGTTTATTTGTAAGATAGTGCTATAAGGCTTTAGCAGCAGGGATTTTGTAGCAAATGAGATGGCATAACTTTGATAGGAGATTAGGGTATTATCACCTGAGGAATATGCAACAAAAAATGAAGTTTCAAAGGTGTCCAATGATCAAGTGGGACTTTTAGGAATTAGAAACAGGTTGAGCTAATCAAGCAATTTCATAGCAGACAAGAAATTTCCCAGCGCATGTAGTTTCACAACAACTATAAGGAATTTCACAGTAACTGTTACAGTTTTGCAATAACTGTCACAGTTTCACAACAAAACAAAAATTCAATAATTTAAAAGTAGAAACTCCACATGACTTATAAAACTTGATTTACAAAAAATATACCAAATTTATGACCTCATTCCCACGATTGCCTCACCGTTATGGAAAATTTTAAAGTGATTTGACATGATGGCTTAGTCGCTGCGGAAAGCTAGGATATTTTATAGTGCATTTGAAACTGATTGATTATATGTTTTAAAAGGTACAAATTGGATTGGGAAAGCTATGACACTTTTAGGACACATGTAAACCTTCTCACTTGACCTTATTATGACATGGTGCAATGATTTTAAAACTCATCCTCTCTAATGATGACAAAGAATCATGTAACAAGCTTACTTAACCTTGGGACAAGACTGACCACTTTAACTATGTCTTGGAATGAAACTCTAACCCCCTAGACATGACTCAATTAAATCCAACATGACTCATAAGTGAATGAACTCAAAAACATTGTCATAGGACACTGATCCTAGGACCTTGACACATGGTTTTTGAGAAACCAATACATGACCACAAGACTCAATCAACAAAACCAACTGTTTTGACTTTCTAAATTAATACTCCCTAACACATCCGTTTGTTGACATGGCAAACATGTTGATGTGGCATGACACATAGATGATGATGTGGCATGACACATCATCCTAAGGTATCAAATTTTTTGATGTGACATAACACATAGATGAGGATGTGGAATGACATGTGGATGCTAACATGGAATGACACATCATAATCCTCTTTTCCTTCATTGGCGATTGACCATTTCTATTGGTTGAATTTAAAACACCTTGCTAAATCTGTCGATGCTTGATCATCAACCATCAACGAATGAATATTTCTCTTGGCCAAATCAAACTCTCAACAAATTCTGCTGATCCCTGATCATCAATTATAGATGATCTTAAATCCCTTTTGGACATGTGAAACCCTCACCAAATTCTCTCGATCATCGACTATCGACCATCGATTTTTTTTTTTGATGAAATTTGACACTTAGAAATTTTCGACCAAAATCCCGATGAATTTGGACTATCGATCCATCATTCAAAAATGATATTGGTGATTGGTCTATCAAAATTTGTCCAACTTTGTTGATTCCCGACCATCGACCATCGACCATTGATTGTCAGAGATTATTTTGGCCAAGCTCGATTCTTCACCAATATCGTTGATCCGATCACCAGCCATCAACAAAATTTGTTGTTGAACTTCAACACTTAGATATTTTTGACCAAAATACATGATGAATCTGAACCATCAATCTCTAAGACAAGATGATCTTGACCATCGATCAACTCTATCCTTCCACCAATTGAAAATGAATACAGACCGTCCATTTGTCTCATTTCCCCAACTACCGAAAATGAATATCATCTGTTGATCTGCTCAACCTTCTAAACGATTGAAACCTTATACAATTTTAAATTTATCACCATGAATCTAGGCTATTGATCTCGAGATCAAGCATGATCTCGGGCGTCGATTCCATGAACTCTATCCAACACTACAATCACCCATTAAAACATGAATTTTGACCTTGCATGTCAAATCTAGCTTTGTGATTCTGTAGATCGACTCCATTAAACCTATAAAACAATTCTAATTAAGTTAAAATCGATTTGTTTCCCATGAATTTGTGGATTTCTCTTCAATCTTTCACTGTTTTCCCCCAAATTCCTCATAAACAAAATTGTAATAGTGAATTTTACCCAAATTGGCATTGATTCTTAGTGCATATGAGTCTAGTTTTGAACTAGAAGTTATGATACCACTTTGTAAAGTACCTAGTCTCCAAATAAGAAACATTATGTGCAGAAAATGCCTAAAAAAATTAATATTTTATACTTAATTAATTTCTTGTATCTTACTAGCTACATATCACACATATATTTTAACCAATTGACTGATATCACAGTTCTAAATGCATCTAACAACAAATATTAAAAAATGAATGCACTATTCAAGCAAACAAAAAAAGCCAACATTCATATTAGAACATTTACACAACAGAATAGCATAAAAACATAACAAAAACACTTGTTGGAAAATTGGTTGTCATTGATGTCAACTCTAGAAGAAGTTTGGAAGCTTCTAGAAGTGATGGGTGTATTTGAAGAAGTATCAAAATTTGTCCCATTATCACACAATTTGTACTTTGATTAAAGAGAAGGTAAAAGGAAAGCAAATTGGCATAACTTGAGGTTATCCTATCACTGTCACCTCAATAGGATTCATCTTTCTATTTAGGGTTGTAGGCGTTATCGCACAGTTTGTAGTTAGGATAAAATATGGATGTGAAGAGATCAAACTGGCGTAAATGAATCAATCCCACCCACTGTCACCTCAATGGGAATGTTCTTTCTTTTTAGGGAGGTAAGGCCTAGGGGAGACATCCTCGGTGACCTGGGGTTTTAAGAAGTCAAAGGATTGTAGGATAAAAGATAAATTCCCCCCTCACAAGTCACCACCAAGTAGATAGTATGGATAACCAACCAATAAAGAGAAGTAATAACCCAAAAGAGATGTACCTGCACGATACATAGAAACAATAAATATATATATGCAAGGTCACTCTTATGGTTAGTACTTCATATGATCAATGACTATCTGATAATAAGAAATTGAGCAATAAATATTGACGAAGTCAATGTTTGTACAATAACAACAATTTACAATATCACTTTCTTCAATAAATGCTAAAGAAACTTGGCATTCAATGTAACAAATTAACACTTCATTATATAATGCCTTAACCAACCATTCAATTGCTTACAGGTAAAACGATAGCTGCACAAGGGTGTTTATAGCACAAGGAAGATGGAGACAATAGTAAGGTTAGTAGGGTTAGTCTAGGCTAAGGTTAGAATAGTTAGGGTTTGTTCAAAGGTAATGGAAGTTTCTTTGATAAAAGTACTCACACGCTAGGCCTTAGATCAATGCATTCCTAGGGAAAATAGAGTCAAAAGGAGGATGCAAGTTGAAGGATCAAAGGATAATAGTAATACTAAGGATGGGAGCGTTAACAATTGAGGTGTTTCTATGGAAAGGCCTTAGGGATGAAACCCTAGGGGAGAGAGGCTCACTTTGGTGTAGGGGAACTAGGCCTCAATGCTCTCTCCTCCTTCCTAAGGCTCAATGGAAAAACCGACTAGCTCAAAATATTGCATAAAACTAAGACAAGAAGGTTTACAAGTAACGTGTTGCTATGGCAAGGATTTACTAAGAAAACCCTAGGGAAAATTTGTTCACCAAGGTGTAGGGGGACTAGGCCTTGATGTGTTTTCTCCTTCTTAGCTTCAATAAGAACAAAACGACTAGGATGGAAGAGGAAGCATAGAGTGTTGCTAAGGTAAGGCTCTATCTCACTTCAATAAATGGCTTAAAACCTTGGTAGGGACATGAGACAAGGACCTTCAATGTGTGCTTGTCACCTAGGGTTTATTCAACAAATTATAACAAGAAATGCAAGAAAAACAATACTACAACCATTCAATTAAGAAGTTTTGCAGAAATTCACTTACATTTAACCAAGAAATCAAGTAGCAAACCCTAGTTGTAACACCTTCCACCAAGAGAAATGCCAAAAATGCCAATAAACGACTTCCTTCAACAAGTGCGCCTCATAATTTCAGCCAAGAACTCCAAGAGTGGCGTAAATTTCAGACCTCGCTAATGAGTGAGTGAAATATGATGATAAAAATGAAGGTTAAAACCCTCAATATATAGTGTATCAATGACCTAAATTACTTTTTAGGTCATAAAAAGGATGACAAGCCCAAAATACCAAAATTACATTGTTTTACATTAAATTCTTAAAATTAAACCCTAATAAAGCAATATATTCATTCCCCTTTTAGGGTGATGTTAGCCCCTTCTAGGGAAAATGCAACATCCTGGAGCAAAATGTTAGCCCTCCTTGGGCTTCTCCAACCTGCCACATGTGCCAAAACTGCCCCAATTGTCTCCCAAAACGTCCATGCTTCTAGGTGACATCATGGTAATGAAGGGTGATGTCCTAGGCCTTCCAAGGCCAACGTTCCACTAAAAAGGGCACAACCCCCCTAGGTCATGATTTTTTGGGTTGCCTCTGCAAGAAGTCCTCCTTCTCTCCTGTGAAAACCCCTCTATCCTGCCTTTTCCCCCTGTTGGGTTCTCAACATCCATCAGGTGGGCTCTTCAGCCCCATGGAGGTTTGAGCTGATCATCTCCCCATGTTTACTTATCCAACATGGTACCTGTCTATTGGGAATGATCCTACACATCAACAACTATGCTCTCCATGGGATCATAAGTCACAAAGATCATAACAATGTCAATCACATCTCTTCATCAATATTATTAAACATGTTCATAAAACCCCTATTACCCCAGTTAAATGCTCAAAGACATTATACAATTATGAAATACAAGTTTGGGGAAAGTGATAGAGTTTCCTATTGGGCTAGTGTCCACTGGAGAGGGAAATTTCCCAGAAAGACTGCATCTAATACATGTAAGTGGGTGATGTGGATAAGGGATGTCCTGAAAAGGGTGTCGTGATAGCAAGAGAATGCAATTATTTACCTGTGGATGCCTTTGTAGAAGGTGAGTTGCACCTGTCTTGGATGCAATTTTTTCCAAGCCCATTCATGCCTTTTATTCTTTATTTTTATTGATTTTTTTTCAAGAGGCTAATCAGGGGACACTGTCATGGCATGGTGACTAGTGGTGGCAGCGTTACCCATAAGCACTTTCACAGAAATGAGAAGGTTGGCTCTTGATGAGGCCCCCTTTCTCTTGGCCATGAAACCAAGAGTCACTACCCTAGCATGGTAACTAGATTCTAGTAGTGTCATACTATTAGGTACCCATGGACCTAATAGGATGGCTCATGATGAACCCCCCCATCCTTTGACTAGGTTTTTTTTTTTTATTGTTTTTACTGGGTCCCTCTTGTTTCTTGCTAAGAAGGATTTTACCGCTTACTCAGGTATCCCTGGGCGAAGCATCTCGAGGTTTATTTTTAGTCTTTTATCTTTTTCCAGATCGCTTTTACGTTCTGGGCCTTTATCACCTTCTTCCCACAAGGCAAGGCGCAACCCCCAAATGAATGGCCAACCCAATCCTTGGACAAGTGTAGAGGGAAGGATGAGCGGGAAGCAAGATGAAAAAGTGATAATATGATGGGAGCGGACGATGACTCTCCAAAAATCTGCCTAGTGGAAAACCAAAACCTATGGGCACAAGCTTACTAGGACATCCTATCATTCCCCCCATACATGGTCAAGTGGACAAGTAGAAGATCGAAGCATTTGTTAGAAACAAAGGAATTGAATGCACATATTCAAAGGTTTTGAAGATTAGAGTGACACATACCATGATACCCAGACTCATTACCTCATGGAGCAAGAATCATCTCTAACATGGGACCAAATCGAAGGTGATGGATGTTGTTGCTGTTGACAAAGTAGAGGTGTTGAAAGGGAGAAAATATGGGCCCTCCAGGGCCATGCTAAAGTTGATCCGACTCTCGGTACTCCATGTCTAGGATCTGTGG
>JZKD02S2307678.1:267158-277867 GCA_000966675.3 Picea glauca | reverse complement strand
TGTGGCCCAATGCCATCATCCTCCATTAGCAGGTATGTATACTATGTATCATTCATTGATGACTATTCTCGCAAGACCTGGATATATTTCTTGAAATCTAAAGATGAAGTATTCGACAAATTCAAGGAATTTAAAGCCTTGATAGAGAATCTTTCTGAAAGGAAGATTAAGATACTCAGGTCAGACAATGGAGGATAATATACCTCAAAAGAGTTCGTGAACTTCTGCAGAGATGTTGGGATCAAGAGGGAACTCACTACTCCCTATAATCCTCAACAAAATGGTGTAACTGAAAGGAAGAACAAAACAATTATGGAAATTGTGAAGACTATGATCCATGATCAATATCTTCCTATGTGCTTATGGGCAAAAGCAACAATGGCAGCTGTTTATGTGCAGAACCAATTATCCCATAGTGCACTTGGGTTCAAGACCCTGGAAGAGATGTTCACTGGAAAGAAGCCAGAGGTAAGCCATCTCAAAATATTTGGCTGCTCAGTCTTCATACACATTCCGAAAGAGAAGAGAAACAAGCTAGAACCCTCCGGAAAGAAGGGAATATTTGTGGGATACTGTGAGGTCTCCAAGGCCTTCAGAATCTATATACCAGGTCACCGCCACATTGATATCAGTAGGGACGTGACCTTTGATGAAGAAGCAACACTTAAGAAATCAAGAAGATGCCATCTTGAAGAAGTATATGAAGAGGAAACAGTAATTCCTAGGATTACAGAATCTGTGAGGGAAGTTCCCAGAGCCACAGAACCAGTGAGGGAAGTTGTAACTTCCCCTGATGAGGAAACTCTTGAAGACCATGATGTAAAAAAAGTTCAAGAACCTCCTCAAATGAAGTTCTCCCATAAAAGAAAGCCTTCTTGGGAAAGAGAGCTTATTCAAGATGGAGAGAAGTATGGTGTTTCAGAAGGAACCTCTAGACAGGTGAAAAGACCAAAGCCATTCTCCAGTTACATGGCTTTGATGTGTGACCTCCTAGATGAGGAGCCTACCTTCTTTGAAGAATCCATTCAAAAGAAGGAATGGAAAGATGCCATGACAGAGGAATATCAATCCATAATAAATAACAATGTATGGGGATTAGTTCCCAGACCAAAAAGTAAGGATGTGGTATCATCAAAATGGCTCTTCAAAATAAAACATGTTGTTGATGGAAGTATTGAGAAATATAAAGCAAGATTTCTTGCTCGTGGATTTTCCCAAAAGGAAGGCATTGACTATGAGGAGACATTCGCTCCTGTGTCCAGATACACTTCGATCAATACCATCATAGCTCTTGCAGCTAAGATGAAGTGGAAGCTGCAAGATATGGAAGTAAAGACAAATTTCCTAAATGGTGTCATCGAAGAGGAAGTGTATATAGAGAAACCTAAAGGATTTGAGGTTGAAGACAGGAAGTCTCATGTCTGCAGATTGAAGAAAGCCTTATACGGATTGAAGCAAGATCCTAGAGCTTGGTATGGCTGTATAGACAATTTCTTGATGAGCTTAGGCTTTACCAAGAGTAAAGAGGACTCAAATCTCTACTTCAAAATTATGGATAATGAGCCAGTAATCTTACTGCTATATGTGGATGAATTATTCTTAACTGGAGAAAAAAAGCTCATCGCTGAATGTAAAAGGAGACTTTCCTCGGAATTTGAAATGAAATACATTGGCCTAATGCATTATTTCTTAGGTCTTGAGGTATGGCAGAGTCTAGAGAGGATCTTCCTTAACCAAGGGAATTACATGGTCGATATCTTAAAGAGATTCGACATGCTGGAATGAAAACCCATGAATACACCCATGGAAGAGAAGATGAAGCTGCTGGTCAATACTTCATCAGATTTGATTGATGCCACACTATACAGACAGATTATTGGATCACTGATGTACCTGATGAACACCAGACCAGACATTTGTTTTGTTTTGAACACCTTGAGTCAGTTTCTGGTAGAGCCCATACGTATTCACCTAGTGGCTGCAAAACATGTGATGAGGTACCTTAAAGGTACGATAGATTATGGTCTCAGTTATGACAGAGATCATAATTTCACATTGAGTGGATACACTGATTCAGATTGGGCAGGAAGTGCTGCTGATAGAAAAAGCACTTCTGTATGCTATTTTAGTTTGGGATCAGCCATGTTTTCGTGGCAGAGTAGGAAGCAATCCAGTATTTCTCTCAGCACAGTGGAAGTAGAGTACATTGCTGTATGTTCTGTTAGCTGGGAAGCTATATGGATTTGAAAGTTGCTGACCAGTCTATTTGACCTAGAGATGGAAGCAACCACGATCCTATGTGACAACCAGAGATGGATAAAGATGACAAAGAATCCTGTATTCCATGATAGGTCGAAGCACATAGAGAATCACTATCATTACATCCGTGACATGGTGCAGAGAGGAGCCTTGAAGCTCCTGTATGTTAGCGCAGATGAAAAGGTTGCTGATGTGTTGACCAAACCTCTATCTTGTGTAAAGTTTGAACACTTTCGATATAAGCTTGGTATAGTCTGAAAGGACCCTCTCTGAAAGGGGGAGTATATATGATTCCTTGCTTCTGACCTCGCTGTTAGATGTAAAGCAAGATGATTCCTTGCTTCTGACCTCACTGTTAGACATAAAGCAAGATGATGTGTGTGTTCCTTACTTCTGACCTCGTTGTTAGACGTAAAGCAAGATGATGTGTGTGTTCCTTGCTTCTGACCTCACTGTTAGACGTAAAACAAGATGATTCCTTGCTTCTGACCTCACTATTAGATGTAAATCAAGATGATGTGTGTTCCTTGTTTCTGACCTCATTGTTAGATATAAAGCAAGATGATTCCTTGCTTCTGACCGCGCTGTTAGACATAAAGAAAGATGATGTGTGTGTTCCTTTCTTTTGACCTCGCTTTTAGACGTAAAGCAAGATGATTCCTTGCTTCTGACCTCGTTGTTAGACATAAATCAAGATGATGTGTGTTCCTTGCTTCTGACCTCGTTGTTATACGTAAAGCAATATGATTCCTTTCTTCTAACATTGTTGTTAGACGTAAAGCAAGATGATGTGTGTTCCTTGCTTCTGATCTTCCTGTTAGACATAAAGAAAGATGATTCCTTGCTTCTAACCTCCCTGTTAGACATAAAGCAAGAAGATGATGTGTTCCTTTCTTCTGACCTAGTTGTTAGATGTAAAGCAAGATGATGTGTTCCTTGCTTCTGACCCAGTTGTTAGACATAAAGAAAGATGATGTATACCTTGCTTCTGACCTAGTTGTTAGACGTAAAGCAAGATGTGACTTGCACTAAGCTACCAGCTTAACAGCTGTGACATAGAGCCGGTCTAGTACTGTGATGGGCCAACCTAGTGCTATGATGAGGTATCATTTTTTATACTGATACATATTGATGCAGATGAAGATGGCATTCTTTCGAGAATGATGATGTTGCCGATGAAGAAAACTTCTGATAATTTATAGATACGCCAACCAAGATGATATTGATGATGTTGTCCTCCCACCTGATGTTGTTGATGATGATGCCCTCTCTCTCTCACATGATGTTGCTGAAGAATACCCTTATTGTTAAGGGGGAGTGTTGAAATAATGTAACTTCAAAGAGTATTCTTAATATTATTGATATTTTATTCATAGGACCAATCCCCATTGTGGATTGATCATGTCGGATATTGTAATAGGACCAAATCCCCTTTTGCGGATTGGTCAAAAGACAATTGTAATAGGCATAATAAGAAGTCGACCCCAACAGTTAATTAAGAGTCCCAGAAATATAATAAAGGTGGGTTTACCCACCCAGATTGAGAAGTCGACCCTGCCAATGAAGAGACACTTCACATGTGCCATAACTTGTATAAATAAAGAAGGCTAGCACCTCATTTGATCACAACTCACTTGCTCAGTTTAAGAGACAAGATTTGATCTGTTACCGGAAAAGGAGAGAGAGAGTGGCACATATCTTGGAGAGGACTTTCTGTTTTAGCATAGAGATCTCTTGGAATTGTATTGGCTATTTATATTAAGGAAGTTTTGCTGGGTTTTCTTCCCCTAGAGGGTTTCCCAGGATAAATGTTGTGTCTCTTGTGAATGTTTATTTCTCAGTGATCTTGTTCTTATGTTGTTGTTATCTATTGAAATGAAAAGAACTATAATAATGACATAAACATTAACAGGGTTATTATACCTCCTCGGGGTTTCTGGAGTCTCCAGATAAGTTTCTTGAAACTATCAAAGATAAAGGGGAAAAAACTCTAAGTGGAGTCTCCAAGTAAGATTGTAAGATAAATATTCTAGAGGCAAGGCTTACCGAAAAGTTGTTGTCTAGAGGAAGGTTTGACTCAGTGTTCCTTGAAAACGGCACCAAAATTTTATCACACAATTTGTAGTTAGGATAAAATATGGATGTGAAGAGATCAAACTGGCGCAACTGAACCAATCCCACCCACTGTCACCTCGATGGGAAGGTTCTTTCTGTTTATGGAGGTAAGGCCCAGGGGAGATGTCCCTAATGAAATGGGGTTTTGAGAAGACAAGGGATTGTAGGATAAAAGTTAAATTCCCCCCTCAATAGTCACCACCGAGCAGATAGTCCGGCTAACCAACCAATAAAGAGAAGTAATAACCCAAAAGAGATGTACCTGTCCGAGACAAAGAAACAAGAAATATATATATATATATATATATATATATATATGCAAGCTCACTCACTTGGTTAGTACTTCATATGATCAATGACTATCTAATAATAAGCATTTGAGCAATAAATATTGACGAAGTTAACGTTTGTACAATAGCAACAATTTACAATATCACTTGCTTATAGTAACCAACAATATTGATATTGCTTATACAATATCAACGTTTGTACAATAGCAACAATTTACAATATCACTTGCTTATAGTTTGTACAATAGCAACCATTCATTTGCTTATAGTTAAAACGATAGCTGCACAAGGGTGTTTATAGCATAAGGAAGATGATGACAACGGTAAGGTTAGTAGAGTTAGTCTAGGCTAAGGTTAGAATAGTTAGGGCTTGTTCAAAGGTATTGGAAGTTGTTTTGATCAAAGTACTCACACGCTAGGCCTTAGATTAGTGCGTTCTTAGGGAAAATGGAGTCAAAAGGAGGAATCAAGTTGAAGGATCAAAGGATAATAGTAAGACTAAGGATGGAAGGGTTAAACCTTGAGGTATTTCTATGGAAAGGCCTTAAGGATGAAACCCTAGGGGAGAGAGGCTCACTTTGGTGTAGGGGAACTAAGCCTCAATGATCTCTCCTCCTTCCTGAGGCTCAATGGAAAAAACAACTAGCTCAAAAGATTGCATAAAACTAAGGCAAGAAGGTTTGCAAGTAACATGTTGCTATGGCAAGGCTTTACTAAGAAAATCCTAGGGAAAATTGGCTCACCAAGGTGTAGGGAGACTAGGCCTTGATGCATTTTCTCCTTCTTAGCTTCAATAAGAACAAAACAGTTAGCATGGAAGAGGAATCATAGAGTGTTGCTAAGGAAAGGCTCTATCTCACTTCAACAAATGGCTTAAAACCTTGGTAGGGACATGAGACAAGGACCTTCAATGTGTGCTTGTCACCTAGGGTTATTCAACAAATTATAACAAGAAATGCAAGAAAAACAATACTACAACCATTCAATTAAAAAGTTTTGCAGAAATTCACTTACATTTAACCAAAAAATCAAGTAGAAAACCCTAGTTGTAACACCTTCCACCAAGAGAAATGCCAAAAATGCCAATAAAAGACTTCCTTCAACAAGTGCGCCTCACAATTACAGCCAACAACTCCAAGAGCGGTGCCAATTTCAGACCTCACTAATCAGTGAGTGAACGATCATGATAAAAATGAAGATTAAAACCCTCAATATATAGTGTATCAATGACCTTAATTACTTTTTAGGTCATAAAAAGGCCGACAAGGCCAAAATACCAAAATCATATTGTTTTACATTAAATTCTTAAAATTAAACCCTAATCAAACAATAGAGAAACATCATGCCCCTTTTAGGGTGATGTTAGCCCCTTCTAGGGCAAATGAAACATCATGGAGAAAAATGTTAGCCCTCCTTGGGCTTCTCCAACCTGCCACATGTGCCAAAATTTCCCTAGGTGTCTCCCAAAACGTCCATGTTGCTAGGTGATGACATGGCCATAAAGCGTGATGTCCTAGGCCTTGCGAGGCCAACGTTCCACTAAAAAGGGCACAACCCCCCTAGGTCAAGCTCTACCAGTGTGCCTCTGCATGACACCCTCCTTCTCTCCTATGTAAACCCCTCTGTCTTGCCTCTGCCCCTTGCTGGGGTCTCAACATACATCAGGTGGGATCTTCAGCCCCATGGAGGTCTGAACTGATCATATCCCCATGTGTACCTGTCCAACATGTTACTTGTCCATCAGGCATGATCTAGAACATCAATACCTACACTCTCCATGGGCTCATAAGTCACATGGATCATAGCAATGTCAATCACATCTCATCATCAATATTATTAAACATGTGCATAAAACCCCTATTACCCCTGTTAAATGCTCAAATACATTATACAAGTCTACAATACAAGTTTGGGGAAAGTGACAGAGTGTCCTATTGGGCTGGTGTCCACTGGAAAAGGAAATTTCTCAAAAATATTCCATCTAAGACATGTAAGTGGGTGATGTGGATAAGGGATGTCCTGACAAGAGTGCAATGATAGCAGGATAATGCAAGTCTTTACCTATGGGTGCCTTTGTAGAAGGCAAGCTACACTTGTCCTGGATGCAAGTTTTTCCAAGACTATTCATGCCTTTTATTCTTTAGTCTTATTGCTTTTTCTTCAAGAGGATAATCATGGGACATTTCCCTGGCGTGGTGACCAGTGGTGGCTGCGTTACCCACAAGTACTTTCACATAAATGAGAAGTTTTTCTTGTGATGAGATCCCCTTTCTCTTGGCCATGCAACCAAGAGTCGCTACCCTAGCATGGTAACCAACTGCTAGTAGTGTCATACTGCTAGGTACCCATGGAACTAATGGGATGGCTCATGATGAGACTCCCCATCCTTTGACTATGTCTTGTTTTTTATTGTTTTTACTGGGTCCCTCTTATTTCTTGTTGAGAAGCCGTTTACCTCTTTCTTTGGGATCCTTGGACGAAGCATCTCGAGGTTTATTTAGGATTTTATCTTTTGCCAACTTCCTTTTACCTTTTGGGCCTTTATCCCCTTCTTCCCACAAGGAAAGGTGCAACCCCCAAATGAATGGCCAACCTAGTGCCCAGACAAGTGTAGAGGGAAACATGAGAGGGAAGCAAGATGAAAAAGTGATAATATGACAGGAGCGGATGATGAATATCCAAAAATCCCTCCAGTGGAAAACCAAAACCTATGGGTACAGGCTTACTAGGACATCCTTTCATTCCCCGTAGACATGGTCAAGTGGACAAGTATAAGATCCAAGAATTTGTTAGAAACAAATGAATTCGATGCACATATTCAAAGGTTTTGAAGATCATAGCGACACATACCATGATACCCGGACTCATTACCTAATGGAGCAAGAACCATCTTTGACACAAGACCACGCCGAAGGTGATGGATGATGTTGTTGCTGACAAAGTAGAGGCACTGAAAGGGAGAAAATATGGGTCCTCTAGGACCATTCTAAAGTCGATCCGGCTCTTGGTACTCCATGTCTAGGACATGTGGGCCTCGAGACATGATCTCCTAGTTATCCCTAAAAGTTGGGGATAACAGGCCCATCAGAGACGTCCCCGGTGACCTGGGGGTTTGAGAAGGAAAGGTCAAAATGGCTATTAAAATATCCCCTCTCACAAGTCACCACTGATCATAAAGTCTCAGGTTTATAACCAATGAATAAATGATATATCAAGATGTACCTACCCGGAACAAAGAAAAAATAAATTGTATATATTACAAGTGCAACTTGCTAGTTAGCACTTCATAACACCACATACTTTCTCAATAAAAACAACTGGTTCATAATGATGAAGTAAATATAAAATTATAACAAAAATATTTATGAGGAAATACTTCACAATAATTGCCTTGAAATAGCTTCAAAATGACAAAGAATAATCAACCATTAACTTCATAATACTAGCATTTATTAGAAGCAATCAAGGCAATGCATTAATCAACCTTTCCAATTTCTTTTAGAAGCTTTTAATGTTGCAATGTATGGATGTAGCTTACTTTATTAATAGCAGCAATAATGTTAGTAGGTTAGGCTATTCTAGTGTTAGAAGTAGTTAATGAAAATATTAGAGTATAGGTTTTGATGGTTGTTTTGATCAATCACTCAATAAGGAGACTTAGACTAGTGCTTTTAGGGAAAATGGAGTCAATGATATGGCATAAAAATTTGAAGAAAAATGATGATAGAAGGAGATTCAAAGACAAGAGAGATGAATAGATGGAGTTTTGGTAACCCAAGGCTTCAACTATCAAACCCTAGGGGAAACTAGCTACTAAGGTGTAGGTAATCCAATGGGTGTGCCTTGGTATATCCACCTTGTTTAATATTTAAGAATGCATTTTAGACTAGAGCCGGGGGGAAGGTGCATGACCGTACTGTACAATCTGACACATATTTCAAGGTAGATGTTTTCATAATTGCTGGTGCAGAGGGCACAAAAAAGACAAGATTTCTCTTGGGCCTGGGAGTACCAGGGTTAGATCAGAGCGTGGATACAATCATTTTTGGGTAATTCAACGCCACGAATCCAATGGTGATGTTTGTTTTCTAATCTGAGCATTATTTCTGCAACTTGATTTCAGAATGAGGTATATTCAAGTATTTGCCAAATTCTTTTGCTGAGTTAATGAAAGATCCTACCCACTTGAGAGAAGGACCTGGATATGTATTCCACAAGGGAAAAGCTCTGTTATCAAGTTTTGTGTTCAGATCTGATGCTTATGTCTCTTCATTTCTAAGTTTTCCCTTCTTTAATGGTGTACATTAATTTATTCTCATTTAATACAATTCTTTATAAGTCATGATGAAAATATCCTGGTTCATTCTAAGGCCTACATCATGGTGAAAAAGGAAAGACCCCCCTGGGTCCAGTCCTGCTAGGCTGTCCCTGATGCAATGTCCTCCTCCCTCTCTGGTGAAAACTCCTGATCTATCTCTGTCCTTGGCAGGGGTCTCAATATCCATTTGGTGTGATTTTATCCCTATGGAGGTTCGAACTAATCATCTCCCCATGTGTACCTATCCATTGGGTGTGGCCCTGCAACATCAACAAGTACGTCCTCCATGGGATCATAAGTCATAGGGATCATAGAAATGTTAATCATATCTAATCATCAAGTTATTTAAACATGTGAATGAAACACCCTTTCCCGAACAAGTGCTCAAAGACGTTATGCTATTATACAAGCTAGGTTTGGAGGGGACTCTAGGATGTCCTATTGGGATAGTGCTCATTGGATGTGGTATGTTTCCCGGTGAATTCAAATCCAGGCCATGTAAGTGGATGATGTGGTGAGGGATGTCTGGGTAATGGGTGCAGTGATAACATGGAAATGTATGGCTTATATATGGGTTACTTTGAAGAGGGTGAGATGCACCTTGTCATGGATGCAAATGTTTCCAAGCACATTCATGCCTTTTATATTTTATTCTTATTTTCTTTTTCTTTCAAGAGACTAGTTAGGGGACACTTCCCTGGCATGGTGACGAATGGTGACAATGTTACCCACAAGCATTTCATAGAAATGAGAAGGTTGGATCATGATGAGACCCCCTTTCTCTTGGTCATGCCACCAAGAGCCACTACCTTGGCATGGTGACCAGTTGAATGGTAGTGTCATACCGCTACATGCCCATGGACCTAATAGGTTGGCTTGTGATGAGACCCCCTATCCTCCAACTAGGTCTTGATTTATTATTTTTTATGGGTCCCTTTATTTCTTTTTGAGAAGCCTTTTATTGCTTTCTTGGGGATCCCTGGGCGAAGCATCTGAAGGTTTCATTCTTTTGGCTTTTATCTTTTTCCAGATACTTTTACCCTGTGGGCCTTTAGCCCCTTCTTCTCACAAGGTAAGGTACAACCCTTTTCTAGTTTGACCAACCCAATGCCCGAACCAATGTATGGGATGGATGATCGGGAAAAAGATGAAAAATGGTAATTATAGTGGGAATGGACGATGACCTTTCATGAATTCCACCAGTTGCAACTTAAACCCTATGTGAACCATCTTACTAGGGAATCCTGTCATTTCGCCTAGGTGTGGTCAAGTGGAAAGGCATAAGGTCCAAGAACATGTTAGAAGTAAAAAGAATTAAATGAACATATTCAAATGTTTTGAGAATTAGAGCGACACATACCATGATAACCAGACTCATTACCTCATGGAGAAAGACCCATTTCTATTGTAGGACTAGGCCAATGTGATGGATGTTGTTGCTACTAACAAAGTGGAGGCACTGAAGAATAAATGGATGGGCCCTCTAGGCCCATGCTCAAGTCGATCTGGCTCTTAGTACTCCATGTCTAGGACCTGTGGGCCTTGAGACATAATCTCCTCAGTTATCCCTAGGCTAGGGGATAACATCTGGCACCAACTTGGGGACATGTGCTCACCGTAGAGCGCATGAGAACCTCAACATCTATGGAATAACCTGTGACCTGCTTGATCTCAACACAAGGCTATTTGTAATCATTTTGGGTGATGATATCACCCCTGGCTCATAT
>JZKD02S2307678.1:223663-247464 GCA_000966675.3 Picea glauca | reverse complement strand
TATATAAGAAGGTTATAATGATCAAATATGACACATACCATGATACCTTGGACCAATTACCTCATGGAGCAAGAGCCCTCTCTGATGCAAGCCCAGGCTGGTAGTGATGGAAGCTTCTACTGCTGACAGGACAAAGTCTGGCTGAGAAAAAGAAAGATGGGCCCTCCAGGGCCATGCACAAGTCACTCCTGCTCTCGGTACTCCATGTCTAGGACCACGTGGGCCTCGAGACATGATCTCCTAGTTATCCCTAGATATTGGGGATAACAATCCCAAAAACCCAAAAAGGACCCAAAAAGGGGCTGAGATCCCGTGATCACTCTACTTTGGATAGTATGGATCTGCTGCTGGGCAGTGCACTGCTCTTGAAATCATTTCATTCTTTCTACAGCTGAGAGGGACTTCAGCTGTTCTTGTATCTTTTTGGCTTGATACTTTGCTTCTTAGTGCTGTGACTCCAGTGTTCTTAATTATAGACTCTCAACGATTCGTTCATATGTCAGGCACTGTGATCAGTGAGCTGCTTACATTCTAGGGTAAGAGTCTTGAGCCTTTCAACTGCACTCTTGGCGGTTGCTTCTCTTTGGTATCTTATATCTTGAGGGGTATTAGGTACTGGACGTAGCTCCAAATCTGCTATGCGTTGTTATAGTTGTTGGATCACTTCTTCAAGTTGCACTACTTGTTGTGGAACTCACTCTTCGGCCTTGAATTCTATGACTTTCACAGAGAGAAGCGTTCTGTTGATCATATCCTTTACTTCGAGTTGCTCCGCGAGAACTTGTTCCTTTTCTTGCTGTAGCTGGGATTTTTCTTCATCAAACTTTGATTGGAGAGAAATTTTTTCCCATTCTGCAGCACTATGTTTCTCTACAAGGACTCCTTGTACCTGTGCCAAATCCTGGGTGGCTTGTGCTGTTTCTTCTTGTGCTTGTCGAAGACGAGCTTCGACTGTATTAGCTAGGTGATGGAGTTGGGCTAGCTCATCTCCCAGTTCTGGTGTTCCCAATGGTAGAGGTGCAGTGGAAACTGCGTGACTAGACTGTAGTGTCTGCTACACCCCTTGGAGCTCAACCTCAATTTGATTGTACATCTCCTCCTGCTTAGCTTCTTTCTTCTCTGCTATCTTCATCGAAGCATCATTCAGGGTTTCTATGATGAAATAAAAATCATGAGGAGTGAGTGTAGTCTTCATCTTGGTCATGATGGGTCTTGATTTCTTTTAGGAAGAAGGCTTCAGGGGGGAAACCTTCCTTTTCTTCGAGGGGTCCTCCTCGTCTCTCAGTAGTGTTACTTTTTCTTTCTTCTGTTAAGCTTCTGTGCCATCTATATCTTCACCATCACCCCCTTACTCTGGTGATATGGAAGCAGTCCTCACTGAGGCACTGCTTACATTTTGTGCTTCTTCATTCTTCTTTGTCTTGCTAGGTCCAGGTGTATCATGCGCTTTTTTTGGGTTGTTGATGTCGGACATCTCCACAGGGTCTGCTAGAATGAGGAGGTCCGATGACCAGTCCTTAGTGATATCCTCCAATTCCTCCTCTGTTAGCTTATAGTAGGATTGGAGTTGTTGCTTATGTTCGTTAATGCGTGCTGTGATGTAAATAAAATGTCGGTCTACGTTGAACTTCATCAAGGGCCTGAACTGGTGTAGAGTGTTCGGAGTCATGCACGGCTCAGACTGGATGGTTGTCTTCAACTGGTTGTAATAGGTATGGAATAGGTCATTTTACTGCCATTTCTTATTCATATCATTCAATTACCATACTGTACTGAACTTCATGGCCAATGGTTCGAAAGGCTCGATATTCGGGAAGGTCGCACCTTCTGGCATCTCCCAGGCAATGAAATCGATCAAGATCAATGGCCATCTGAAATGAAATTTGTACCTTTGATCCTTGGCTTCTCTGCATGCAATTTCTAATTGGTTCACCTGGTACTTTTCCCAGTTCATCTAAAGATCCTTTGTGCACTTCCCTGCAAGGTCAACTACGAAGCCGGTGACTTGGGTGGGTCGGTTCTTTCTTACTAGTTTCCTTGCAATCAACTGGCAGGCGAGGCACATTGCACCACTTTGGATAGAAGCTACCTTGTAGCCTCGCATTCCCTTCTCGACATATCCATAGGTGTCTTTGATCCACTGTGCTAGAGTGTGATCCATAGTTTTTCTGGGGTAAAATTCTTGTGGATCAGGTCCCTACATACTTAAGCCTGTAATCCAATTGATCAACATCGGACCAACTGTTATACGATGGTTTAGCCACAAATATCCACCATGGTAAAAATACAACAACAACTTGACACATGAATTCACCTCCTGGTGTCGTCCGAAGTGAGGAATCTTCATGACATTGAGCAGGGTGGACTGTGCGAGGTTATGGGTCCATGACCGAGGGATTATCTTTAAATTCTGTTGGTTGTGGAGCCTGATTATCTTCCTGGTTCAGAGGTCCTTGCTTTCAGCTGTGTTTATACCCCATGAAGTATTTAAACCCTAGAAGTATGTACACTCTTCTACGTGGGGGAGTGCAGAGGGGGGGTACCCCCTCTGCGAGGTCCGAGGGGCCTACCCCCCCCGGCTGGGGGGTCTGGGGGGCAAGCGGGCCCCCGAAGAAAAATTGCCTTGTAAAAGTATATTGAAATTTCATTGTAAATATGGACCGTTCATTATAAGGTCACAGATCTAATGGTAGAGATTATGTTATGGTTTTTTTCCCTAGAAGGAAACCCTCTTTTATGAGGTAAATGTATTGCGGCTATGGATTGATGGTGAATATTGTATTCTAAGATAGGAGACTGTGAGAGAAAGAAGAGGAAGTTACAACGGGTTTTGCTGTAGGTTGTATCCCTTCATTTGCTGGATAATAATAAAGGAAGGACCTGGAAATTTCTCTGGTGGACGTAGCCCACACTGGGTGAACCACGTAAATCTGTTTCTCTTTTGTATTGTGTGTCTTCTGTGTTTTGTTTCTGCATTTGTTTTATTTTATTGCTCTGCGGTCCTGTTTTTTCTAACAAATTCTTCCCCTTAGTCCGGTTCAGGTACTTATGTAGGGTGAGAATGCTATAGAATTTGTAGTCTCCAAGGTTGAAGTCGCTAAACTTCAACGCTGTAATCTTATCTTGGTCTGCTTGAACTGTGCATATCCCCTTCGGGAGGTATGCAGTGACCAAGGTGTACTAAAAATCTCTTAGCACATTGTCTCAATTTATTGCGCCACTTAGAGGTGGTAGATAGGCGGGTAATATGATCAGGATCAATTTAACATGCGCGAGATCATCCCTTTGCTTGGTTCATTTTTCATCTGCTGGTCGGGATGGTCTTGCTCCACAAGCCATCGATGGGGATGCTTGCATTGTTCTTGTGGATGAAGCTTGGACACCTAAAGATAATCCTCTTTCTGACATGACTCTTTTAGTTCTCAGGTCAAGGAGGACTTTTTTCACAGATTCTTCGATTATGCTGAGCTCCCCAGACATACGCACTCGAGATTAAGTAGATCGGAGTCGTATTAACTTAGACACTGCAAGAGGATAAAAGGAAATAGTGCAATGACCACTGTATACAATCGACAAGTCTGTGAGCTCAAATTCATGATTGGAAAAAGTGTCTTCGGTGCATGGCGTGATGGGATAAATAGGTAACTCAACAATAATTCTCTTGCAACGGGTATGGAACCTTCATTAACTTTGTTCTGTCCATTATGGCATGGTCCAACATTTTGGTGGTGAACCATAAATTCCTTTCGATCCATTTGGGGCATCGGTCGAACGGTTATAATGCCCCCAACGACCATATTGCTTTTCCACGATGAAGTGCCATATGACGTTGTTCTAATATCCTGGTGAAGCTCCAATTTTGCAAAATTTCTATTTGCGGAGTTCCCTCTGGAACCTTCTGTAACTTGTCGATCTTAGCTTGCTTCTTACTTATCTTTCTATCCTTCTTTCCAGTGAGCTTTGTCTCAGTCTTCCTTTTTCTGTTTTGATTCTTATCTTCTTTTGACATAGTGACTTTTCACTGTTGAGATCCTTTCCTAGGATTCAGGGGCAATACTTATTCTTTATATGGGGTAGGTATTTCAGTCTTTTGTGGGTCCTCTCTTGTCCTTGAAACTTTAACATCAGTGTTGTTGTTGTTAAATAGCTTCGATTTGTTCTCCTGTTCTTTAATCAAGTGTGTGATCCTTCTAGTCATGAAAACTTTTAACTCTTGTTTCTTCTGATCCAAAACTTCTTCTTCTTCCTCTCGTCTAGCTTGATCTCTGTCAATCCAAGGTTTTCCTAGTAACATGGTAAATGGGGCACTATCCTTAATAAATTTAATAATCTCAAAATCTTCTTTTGTCGAAGTTCCATTTGCATTCATAGGTATCTAAGTGAGCCTCCCACATAGGTTTATCAACTTTCCTTTGAATAACCCTATCCCTCCTAATGAAGGAACCATAACAGGCCTCCCTATAGCTTCCCAAGTTCTCTCTGTCATGAAATTCACCTGTGTTTCCTCATCTAGAACAAAGTCAATGTCAAAGTCTCATATTCTTGCTTCAAGGCATTATTTTTCTTTGAAGATCTCGGATAAGATGACATGTCAGTGATCGTTCAGGGTTTCTTTGATCTATAGAAATATTTTCTATGATTCTTTCTGGGGTTCTATCATAATCTTAGTGTTTGGACCTTCCTTAGAGTTTTCTTGGTTCAGATTCATTTCTTCAATCTTAGCAATCATTTTAGGGAAATCTAACACTTCATGGTCCATAGGTTTACAACAAAGACAACTAGGTCTTTTCCTAGGGAATTCCTTAGCAAGATGTCTCGGTCTTATGCAACTATAATAGAGGGTTAATCCTCTCTTTCTTTTAAATGATCCCCAACTTCTCTTTTACTATGCGCTAAAGTCATAGGAGCTAACCTGCAACAATTTCTTTCTAGGATCCTACATCCATTTGTTAGTCCAAACATTCTTTCTATGCATAGGTATAACATATATTTCACTATTCTTATCAGATCTATGCATATCAAACCTTCTTTCATCTATTAGTGCCCTACTTTTCAAGCTAAGAAAGAATCTATCAAACATACCTAGATTCATACTTTTGAAACAAAAATTTCCACTAATCTTACTTCTACAGAGCACAAAGCTTTTAAATCTAAAACTTTTCACTATTCTTACCTTTATCAGAGCACAAAGCTTTCAGATCTTACCTATTTTAGTCAAGAATTCTCACTTTTACCTTTCCCAGAGCACAAAGGTTTTAGATCTTACCTCTTTTCTTCAGATCTGATCCTTCTTCTTGGCACAAAGCTTCCACAGATCAAGTAGAATGTTGCGCACTAGGGAAACGGATATACGCATGGAGCTTCCATAGTTTTAGGATGGATCTTTGCACAAATATTCTTCTTCCTCAATTCCCAACAATCACAGTTTCAGTCCCAATACTACGCACTTCAGCAGTAGATCTACGCACTGAGCTTCTCTTTTATTTTACTTCAGTTCGCAACAATCACAGTTTCAGTCCTGGCAACTGAACCATTTGTTGGCACAGGGGAAGACCTAGGGTTCAATGCTACAACAACGTACCAAGAAAACCCTAACTACCGGCCCTTTTAGAAACACCTGCGAAGCAGATGAAGTCTCACCTGAGGTAGAGGCAAGGGTGGTTGCAGGACTCAGATGTCTGCAACCTTAGATGGGACACAAATCTATGATTATAATACTTAGTAAAGCACTTAGCACTGACAATTCATCAATATGTAACCAATATCCTACTGCACAGATAGAAAAGAGCGTCGCATCATTCACTCAGATATGATGTATTTAAGCACTTTATCATAAGAAGGTAGGGTAGATCTAGCAGATCCAGCACTAAGAACATTCATACACATCATTAGCACAAAACATAAGCAGATTTATCTATCTCTATCAAAGCACTTAGCAAGAGAAGACATAAACACATCCAGACAAAGCACAAAGCAGGACAACACAATATTTACATGGTTCATCCCCACCCTGGGGGTACATCCACCAACTCTTCTTTTTTATTGTCTTCAGTCAATCGGTTACAAGAACAGAGCCACCAAAATCCTACTTTGCCTAGGACAGGAGATTTGCGCAGCTCGCTAGATCCTCCTTGCCCGAGTAGATCTAAGCACACAGTATTCCACAGCCTCTTACACTGACTTGCACTTAGCTCTGCAAGTCTTACATAGGCACAAAGAACTTACAATCCTTCAATCACATAGATATATCACTTAGCTCATCAACCTATCGGTCGTTTTTTACATTGCCTAGACTTCTATTTATACATACAAAATAGGCCTAAACATTTGTAAACCCACGGGCCAACATCCCATTCCCGTTACATAATACTAAAAACCCAAAAAGGACCCAAAAAGGGGCCGATATCTTGTGATCTCTGTTTCATCTTGCACTCCTCCTTTGACAGGTTATCTAAGTCCCAAAATAGGTCAACATGACGAAGAATATCCCAAAACTTGGTCAAGGGCCAACAACTCTACAAGAGCACCAGCTCTATAATGCAAGACTCAGCTTACACCCTCAGCACCAACTAAGATGAGGTAACAATCCTCAACAGATATCAATTTTTCACAGGTATGCAACCTATTGTTAGTGCAACAAGTGTATATATGTGCCCTACCAGTAGTATAACCCACGTATGTACGTGGCCAGTCTATACTACAACCTGCATATACCTTCTGAGCTATTAGGGTTTATCCTTTTCATCACATACTCAGATCCTTTGCAACCTACAAAAACATTCTCTTTTGTCTTCCACTGTCCAAACTGACCCACAACCAATCACAACACATCCAAGCTCTCCAATAGCCTACTCATGCTTCTCAATCATACATTGTGAATGCTACTCAACCATGTGTAAAAAAACAATATACTATAACCATCATATCAATACTGAATCATAAGAGTGTTGCTCATTCCATCAACCAACATAAACCACATCACAACAACCATATCAAGAATGCCTTAAGCATTCACCACACAACAAACAAAAGTATCCATCAAGACAACAATATAACCATAACAGAGTCTCGGTGACAGATCTGAGCCCATAGAGTGCATATATGGAACCTGCTTCAGTATTCAAGAGCCTATTATCATCTCACACACAAATATCCATGATTTCATCCACTGTACGTGCCCTATCCTCTTTCAACCCGCGTGTGTATGCGTCCTGGCCCACTACAACCCACGTATACCTTAGAAACTAGGGTTTTCGAAGCTCCAAGACTTTTTCTTTCATTATCTCAGACATTTCCAAAACTTTGATGCATTCATGAGATCCTCCTCACACACTCTCTCTCAAAATAGATATTCAATCATGCTCAAGAGATACACACAAAAGATATACAAGAGATGCTCCTAAAATGTACTTTTCACAAGAGAACCTTGCCTCTTATTTATACTATTTATCTTCTAGGTCACTTAACCCACTTCTAGGTCACTTAACCCATCTCTAGGTCACTTAATCTAATTTCCTCATTTAGGGTTAACCGCTTTCCATAAATAGAAAGTTCTCCATTACTTTACCATTTAAATATTCCTTCTTGATTTTGTCACCTCACTATAATATTTAAATAATCTTTCTTGTTTTTGTCACTTCCCTTTATTATTTAAATAATCCTCCTTGACTTTGTCACTTTACTTTATCATTTAAATAATAATTTCTTCTTTGCAAGATCTTTGACTTCTTTGACCTTTTGGGGCTTCAAGCCTTCATATGAGGTTCCTCCAACTTCATAAGGCCATAACTCTCAAACCATGAGGAGTTATGTGACATTCCACATACCACTAGAAATGGTATGACAAGCACTATCCATCTAGGATAGTTTCACTAACATCTTCATTGATATTCATCTCATTATTCCACAATCAAGCATGGGTTCTTCAACCATACTTCAAGGATAAATCAATCGTAAAGCGTCTTCCTGTGAGGGATTTCACCATAAGGGGACCACTTTGGAGTTCATCCATTTTTGCACCTTATCAACCATGATTCATCATACTATGCATCATATGTCAAAGAAGCCATATCGATCCATTTCCATCTTTGCATCATGTATCAATGAAAAATCATTGATCCATCTTCATCTATGCATGACATCATATGCATCATATACTTGACATATATCCATTCTCATCAAGAAAAATACATATTACATTTGGCATCAATCATCAATCAATCCTTTGGAATCAATCAATCATGTGACATCAATCAATCAAACCATTGGCATAAATGACAACCTGATCTAACAATCCCCCCCTTTGGCATTGATGGCAATACCAACATTGATGTCAACACCAATCATTAATGTTAACATGTAAACAAGGCATGATCTACATCAATAGTCATCAATCATATCAATGTGACTATGTCTCCCCATTACTAAACATCAATCACATAAATGTGACTATCTCTCCCCCTTTGACATCAATAGAAAAGGGCCATTCTCCCCTTGGGGCTGCTCCCCCTCCTTTGAACTCTCCTTGGGGATGCTCCCCTTGTGTGAATGCCTTTGATCTTCCTTTGAATAATCTATCCCCTTTTAAATAAGGGATATCACTTTGATGTAATTCTGAAGATACATTGCCCATACTCCCCCTGTGACCATTTATCCCCCTGGAATTATGCCTCTGTGATTTTTCTTCAAGTATAGGGCTCTTTCCTAGCATGCATCAGAAAAATATCTCCTCCTAGAATCACGAGAAGAAGAATGAATCCCCCTATGGGTATGTCTCCCCCTATATTCTCTGCAAGATGAACAATATGCTACCACATGACGATCCTTGGACCTGTTCATGCATCAAACTTATGCAATACCAAACATAATGAAGGAAATGATATGTTAACAATGAAATAGAGAATCATGAGCAAAATATCAACCAAGTACACCCTATACAAAAATGTGTTCCCACCATGCACAACACCCAATGTACATCAACCATGTACATCAACACCATACAATGTGCCATAAGATATCATCCATGGAATGTAT
Organism: Picea glauca; assembly: GCA_000966675.3. Lineage (NCBI taxonomy): Eukaryota > Viridiplantae > Streptophyta > Pinopsida > Pinales > Pinaceae > Picea > Picea glauca. Next base: position 238,431 of record JZKD02S2307678.1, on the reverse strand, counting down.
CAACCATATGCCTCTATCAATATGCCAACATGTGCATCTACCAATATGCCAACCATGTGCATCCACCAATATGCCAACCATGTTCATCTACCAACATGCCAAACAATGTGTCATATCACTCATGATATGTCTCTACCATGAACCAAGTGCCACAATAATCAAATGTCTCATGTACCAAACTATATGCTGATCAAGTAATACCAATTATGTACTTTTATCCAAGTACTCATCATCCAAACATATACCAAACATGTACATCAACATGTATCACTACTTGTACCAAGCAAGTATGCCAACCATGCACCAATACCACAACATGATGAATCCTCATACATGTATGCCCAATCCTCCATAAAACATGTGCCAATCAACCTACTAGTAGGTGCTTCTACCAATGTATCAATCATGCATCAACTATAGCTCAAGCCATGACTCATCAATGATGTACAACATGACCACCTCATCAACTCACCAACTACATGTCCCAATATGTAGCCCATTCATATGTCAAATGCATGCACCAAGATATCCAACAAGTAAGCTTTATGTTAGCACTATAAGTCACCTTTGGACTGCAGTAGAGGTAAGCCCAGTACCCATCAATTTGTATGTCACAATGAATAAATTAAAGGGGGTCGAATGGGCGCAGACTCAAGAAAATATCGTTTTAACTCAGAAATCCAGACCACGCAATGCATGAGCAAGTGTGGTCTTGATTTAACTTCAGTCAGTAAGTTGTAGTAAAGGGTGAGTAGGGGGGAGAACAGGTGAGGAGATGTAGAGGTCTTCTATGGACATCAGGTCTTCCAACAACCTAAGGAGGAAAAGATTCAAGGACAAGATCCTATTGAACCTAAAGCTTTGGGAAACTAAGAAAATGATTTAAAAACACTGCAATCAAACCTCCATTGAAACACAGTCACAACAATTCATGTGAATCCTATTATCCCCGATTTCTAGGGATAACTAAGAGATCATGTCTCGAGGCCCACAGGTCCTAGACATGGAGTACCAAGAGTAGGATTGACCTGAGCATGGCCCTGGAGGGCCCATCTCTCTTCTCTTTCATCTAAATTGTCCTGTCAGCAACAATAGCGCCCATCACCTTCAATTTGGACTTGTATCGGAGAAGACTCTTGCTCCATGAGGTAATTGGTCCAAGTATCATGGTATGTGTCATGTTTGATCATTATAACCTTCAGATATATGCATCAAATTCCTTTTATTTCTCACGACTGCTTGGATCTTACATTAACCCACTTGACCAGGGTTTGGGGGATTGATAGGGTACCCTAGAAAGATTGTACCCATAGGTTTTGGTTTGCCACCAGGGGGAATTTTGAAGGGCCATCGTCTGCTCCCATCATATCATCACTCGTACATCTTATCTCCTGCTCATCTACCCCATTCCCTTAGTCCAGACATCATGATGATCTATTTGCAGGGTTACACCTTATCTTGTGGGAAGAAGGGGCGAAAGGCCCATAAGGTAAAAGAAGATGGTAAAAGATAAAAGCCATAAAAAATGAAACTGAGAGATGCTTTGCCCAGGGATCCTCGAGAAGGCAATAAAAAGCCTCTTAGCAAGAAACAAGAGGGACCCGAAGAAAAATGACAAAACAAGACCTAGCCAAGAGGATGGGGGGTCTCATCATGAGCTCGCCCATTATGTTCATGGGTACCCAACAGTATGACATTGTCATTATTTGGTTACCACGCCAGGGCAGTGACCTTTGGTTGCATGGCCAAGGGAAAGGGGGTCTCATCATGATCCAACCTTATCATTTCTGTGAAAGTCCTTGTGGGTAACACTGTCGGCTCTGGTCACCATGCCAAGGTAGTTTCCTCTAGTTAGTCCTTGAAATAAATAAGAAAAATCAATAAGGAAAAGAAAGAATAAAGGCAACAAAGGGCTTGGAAGGAATTGCATCCATGACGGGTACAACTCACCTTCTACAAAGGCACCCATAGGTAATATCACCCATGTATTTCACTCTACCCATATGTCTGAACATCCCTTGACCACATCACCTCGTGTTACATGGCTTGGATGATATCCTTTGGAAACTTTCCTTCTCTTATGGATGCTGGCCCAATAGGGTACTTTGTCTTTTTCTTTGGCTTTGTATAGTAGGTCATTGTAATGTCTTTGAGCTATTGGATGATATATCAGGGGTTTTATGCATGCATTTGATAAAATTAATGATGAAATGTGATTTACATTTCTATGATCCTTGTGACTAATGAGCCCATGGAGGGAGAATTTTTTGATGTGTAGGACCATACCCGATGGACAGGTACCAGTCGGACTGGTACACATGGGGAGATGATTAGTTCGGACTTCCATGGGGCTGAAGAGCCCATCAGATGGTTGTTGGGATCCCTTCAGGGGAAAAGATAGGATAGTGATTGGATGATCCTTTGCACATGAGAAGAAGAAGGATGTTCCACCCAGGACACTTTGGTTGAGCCCAGCCCAGGGGGCTTGACCCACTTCAGATGGAACATTTTTCTTTTGATGGCCAGGACGTCACCTAGGAGGCTTGGATGTCATCTTGAGCGTGTGGCAGTTTGATAGGATGGTTGGCACATGTGGCAGCTTAGAGGAGCCCAAAAAGGGCTAACGTCTGACTTTTGGATGCTGGACTAGCCCCAAAAAGGCCCAACATCTCCCTCAGAGAGGCTTGACGTCTCACTTTTTTCTCATTTTGTGTCATTTACTTAGCAGTTAATGTTAAAACAATATGATTTTGGTTTGTAGCCTTGTTGGCTATTTTTAATGACCTAATTTTAATTAAAGGTCATGAGATACTATATATTGAGGATGTTTTTCCCTCATTTGAACATAACATAACAACTCACACTTTTGAGGTCTAATTTTTGCGCCCTAGTTTGGGTATTTGATCTTTTAAAGGAGGCACACTTATTGATGGAAGGCTTTTCTTGGCATATTTTGGCATTTCTCTTGAGGAAGGTTTACAACTAGGGTTTGCACATGCTTTTATTCATGATATGTAAGTGCTTTTCCTGCAAAACTTCTTGATTGAATGGTTGTAGGTTAGTATTCTTGCATTTACTTATAAATTTGCTGATTTTAAAACCCTAGGTGATAAGCACACAAGTAGGTCCTTGTCATATGTCCCCTTAGAGAGAATTTTTCATCCATTGAATAAGGAAGAAGGAGCCTAGCCTTTGCTACACTCTTCTTGCATCTTCCCTTAAGCTAGCTTTGATTTTAAAGGTTAAAAGGAGGGTGACGTCCTAGGCCTAGGTTATATACACCTAGGGCCATCCATCTTTTAGGGTTTTAGTGATAGAGCCTTGCCATTGCAACACTCTCCCTCATTAAATCCTCTTGTTTTCAATCTTTTCCTTTGCTAGTTGTTTTGCTAAGTTTGACCTAAAGAAGGAGGAAAGAGCACGAGGCCTTGCTTAAGCATCACTAGAGTGAGCCTCTTTCCCCTAGGGTTTTGATTCTAGGGCCCTGCGATTGCAACACTCTAGAACCCTTCTCTCTTGTCTTTAGCCTATTTCTCCTTCAACTCTGCGTCCTCTCCTTGAATGACTCCATATACCCTTAGGCACTGATCCTAGACACACAACATTGAAGTCCTGGTGTCCAAAACAACTCTCAAAACTTTGAATTTTGAAACCCTAACTAACCAAACTAACCCTAACTAGGCTGATGTCATAGTTGGTTATCTCATCTTGATGCAACAAGCATTGATAATAAGCAATTGGATGATGGTCAAAGTCATTTATTGAGTAAATGATTGATTGGATATATTGTTTGCTGCATCATCTCAATAGTTATTGGTGAATTGATATATATATTATATTGTTGTTGTCTTGTTCTGGGAAGGTGTTTTCATTTGGGCATACACTTCATTTATTGGATGATTAGCCAGAATTTCTGACCTTGGTGGTAACCTGTGAGGAGGAACTTTTCCCTTGAATTTTATACTTTAACCTCTTCAAAACCCCAGGTTATCGGGGGCGTCTCCCCTGGGTTAACCTCCCTAAATAGAAAGAACCTCCCCATCGAGGTGACATTAGGTGGGGAAGGTTCCTGTTATGCTAGTTTGGCCTCAATCCTCTAGCCTTTTGACCTAGCTACAAACTGTGCGATAACAAATCCTTCAGTCATGAAATCTCAGTATCAGATGCAAGATAAGATGGACATAGGAAGCTGACTTTCATTAAACAAGAAGTCTCAAATCAGATTACATAACCAGTGAACCAGAGCTTCATTAAAACATTACAATGTGGGAGCTTAGCTCAACCATCGACCTCTACAAAATGACAGAACTCCATACATATACTCAAAAACTTCATAAACAAGAGTAGAGGTGTGCTCAGGTTTCCAGGGTGCGACGTCTTCTTAATCAGACTATTCATACAGTCTCTTCTACACATGCCTTCCTTTGTCAGACACAATCTTAACTCAGACTACCTGGGCTGACAAACTACCTTCATGGTGAGGCTTTTCTGACCCTCCATTCATGGGAGGAGATGATGTTTCAACCACCTCCCCCGAATTTCATTAACTGCTTCATCGAGATCACCCCTATAAAACACAGGGGTTGCTACCTGGACTGGGATAATCAAATGGGCTAATTAGTTTAGATACCGGGATTGGATTGGATTGGATAAGATGAGATAGGATGGGATAGATACAGATAGGTAGTCACTATCCTTTCCACATCCTTCCTTATACTTAAGAGAGGGAAGGGGAAACACTCTAACTAGCCTTTAGGGGCAGGAGAGAGGCACTACCCTTCTTCTATCCTTAAGAGAGGGCAAGGTCAAACAACTCAATCTAGCTAGTTGGGGAATTTGAGTTACCAACCTTTAAGCCTTTAGGTAGGGGAAGATGATTGATACTCCAACATGCCTAACGAAGCAGGATGAGGTCAAGTCAACTTGGCACCTGGAAAACGTGACGACGGTCTCATTCTGCAACTACCACGACATTTTGACCAATGGCAGAGCTCACGCGAACTCTGTACCCTTACCCGCATTCAACCTCAGGTCATGAACCAATGCTTAATTTCACAGGTACTTCAGGATTTCTCCCTTCGAGAATCCTCATATTTCTTGACAATAGAAACCCTGATTCTTGACTTACGAAATTGTTGCGCCTAGATGAACAGTCAGATCTTCTATAAATCCGATGGTCGAGGCTCCTCACGATGGATGCCAACCTTTCCACATGACCTCAGGTTGTGACCTTGGGCCCACTCTTGAGTGCTTCGTGAGTTTGAGCTTTGAGTTCCCTGAATGTGACCCACTCTCGACCTCCCTACTTCCGAACTTTCGAGCTCTACCTACTACTATATCAACAGCCTATGGCCCACCACGATCAGATGGTTCAGATCTGCTTCTCATTTTGGGACTTCACTCCTTGGGGAGTTGGGACAATGCACGCCTTCCTCACTTCAAAATTCTCGAAGTGGCACTCTCCACTTTCGGATCTAGTGCTATGCCTCCTACTGGATCAGATGAGCTACACTGACTACAGACTTCAGGACTTCGGGACTTCAGGATTTTGATGGGTCATTTTGAAAAAACATCCCAAAGTCCTGATTCCCAATTCCTGTGAGGATTTTCCACTGCTGATTGATTTGCTTGATGGATCCGACGATTGAGATTGAGCCTGTGCTTGATTAGATATTTTCTGACTAGATATGTGCACGTCTTTGCACAATCACGCCCTGACTTTGGATGAAACTCATTTGTGGGTTTTCAAGCCCACTTATTTTGCATTTGGTCACCCAATGGCCAACTCCAAAGGAAAAACATCCCCTAGAAAAAATATGTCATAACATTAGGCTCCATGGGGGATAGAGTCCTCCCTGCGAGGCTCCAAGATCTCCTTTTGCAGTTCTAGTTGCCTTCTGTTGGGCTATGGATTCAAGCTTAAAACACCTTGCCGAGGAATAAAAGTTGATAAGTAAAAACAAAAATAAACACGCATGCTCCAAGGAGCTTATTTATGTACAATCCTAAACTAATTAAATTTTTACACGGAGCTAGGTGAAAGAAAACTTTCACCATATCCATTCAAGTAACTTCCTAACTAGAAGCTACTTCACTTTGTTCGTGATTGATAACAGATAATGCAACCATGATGGAAGAACGGTTACATTCTTCAGATTTCCTCCTAATGCTGAGGTTAGGATAAAGTTGGGCGGATTCAAAAAATGAATGAAATACAACTCCATGTATTCCTTCATAGGCTCGTAGGCCAAGCAACAAACTCCAGAAAATTTGTAACAGGCAGCCTTCCCTGCTACACAACTGCTCACACATGGCTCAATATATCTGGTAGGCACAGGTGGGTGAACAATCAATGCAGTCTGACTGGTCCCAGGTGATGGTTGCTCGCAGAAAAGATATGGAAAAGAGGTAAAATGCCCCTTTTGTTGCTCCTCTTCTTCTTCATAGCTCTCCCAAGGATTAGATTCATAGGATGGTTGATTTCCTCGTAATATTTTTCTTTAGCGAACAGAGGATAAGGCTCTATAGTCTGTTCTTGGAAAAGCTACATATCCAACTCATAATCTAATTTGTAGCTGTCATACACAGGTTGGATGGTACCAAGTGAGATATGCTCGTTTACAAGCTATGAACATGAGATAAACTGTGCATCTATCTCCTCCCTTTCTCCTTCATGTTCTCCCAAGGATCATATTCACAATCATAATAAACATAAACCATGGGAAAGCACTTCTCTTCGTCATACTACTCTTCACCAGGGTAGTCATCGCAAGCTGTTTGTTCTTGGCCATCTGAAATCACTTCTTCATCATAAGCAGGGCTACCAAGAAACTTTGTTTTGAGGACCAAAATATCCTCTGCATCTCCATAAGAGAAACAAGCACGATATACCTTCAATTCCTCTATTCTTGCAGAAAGTGATCGTATCAAATCCATCAGCTCCTCTAGGGGATGTCCCTCATCTTCACAGGTTTCATTCGAAACAATCATATCTTGATCACTGTCCTGATATTCCTCACAACAATTATGACAAATAAACTCAGAGGAATAAAACTTTCGACAATGTCTATTGAAAGTTGCATGAAATCCTCTCAAGGAGGAAATGTTGGTAGGAGGTAAGGAGTGATACCACTGACAAGCATCTCTTTCTAATGAGAACATGAACATCTTCATGATGTATCTCCCACTAGTGCATGATTTCATGAAATGCATGGAGATGTTGAGAAGGGTTGTCCTTTTTACGCTCTCTAAATATGGGAAAATAATCACTCCATTCATTTGGAGTAGGAAAAACATTGGGAAAACCAAGAACAACAGAGAAATTAAAGGGAGCAAACCTTCAAGCCAAGATCTTTTCCATTTCGAACCAGTGGAGTTGCCAATCAATCCTTTAACCATGGAGTCGCCAGGTGAATGATATGCGGAATGAATGTGTCTGGTCTTTGTTCACCATCAAAGACCATATCTAATCGTTGTGTTCTCTCAGGGGGTTGTAGCTACAGGCAGCCACACTACAACAGTGGATTCGAGACAACGAAGTCTCCAGGTGAAAGTGCAATATTCAAAGGTTCTAATTTCTGATGCACCTTCAAAATCAGAAGTTTGTTGTCATCCTACCCAGGGAAAATTTTCAATTCTTCCCTGGCAACGGCTCTAGAAATGTTAACACTAGAAGTCACCTTTGGATTGCAGCAGAGGTAAGCCCAATACCCATCATTTTGTATGTCACAATGAATAAATTAAAGGGGTTCAAATGGGATTAGACTTAAGAAAATATCACTTTAACTCAACGAACTAGGAGATGCATGAGAAAGTGAGGTCTTGATTTAACTCCAGTTAGTAAGTTGGATTAAAGGGTGAGTAGGGGGAAGAACAGGTGAGGAGATGTAGAGGTATGCTATGGACATAAGGTCTTCCAGCAGCCTAAGGAGGAAAATCTTCAAGGACAAGATCCTCTTGGACCTAAAGCTTCGGGAAACTAAGAAAACACTTTAACAACACTACAATCAAAACTCCATTGCCACACAGTCACAACAATTCATGTGAATCCTTCAGTCATGAACTCTCAGTATCATATGCAAGATAAGATGGACACAGGAAGATGACTTTCATTAAACAATAAGTCTCAAAAAAAATTACATAACCATTGAGCCATAGCTTCATTAAAACATTACAATGCGAGAGCTTAGCTCAACCATCGACCTCTACAAAATGATAGAACTCCATACATATACTCAAAAACTTTGTAAACAACAATAGAGATGTTCTCGGGTTTCCATGGTGCCATGTCTTCTCATTCAGACTGTGCATACAGTCTCTTCTACACACACCTTCCTTTGTTAGAAGCAATATTAACTTAGACTACCTGGGCTGACAAACTGCCTTCACGACGAGGCTTTTCTGACCCTCCATTCATGGGAGGAGATGATGTTTCAACCACCTCCCCTAGATTTCATTAACTGCTTCATCAGGATCAGGATGAGGCTGAGTTGACTTGGCACCTGGAAAACAAGGCGGCGGTATCTTTCTGCAACTACCACGACGTTTCGACCCCTAGAAGAGCTCACACAAAATTTGTACCCTTACCCGCATGCGACCTCAGGTCATGACCCAGCGCTTAACTTCACTGGCGCTTTGGGATTTCTCCCTTTGAGAATCCTCATATTACTTGAAAATAGAAACCCCAACTTCCTACTTACGAAATCACTGCGCCCAGATCGAAGGTCGGATCTGCTATGCATCCGACGGTTGAGGCTCCTCGTAATGGGTGCCAACCTTTCCACATGACCTTGGGCTGTGACCTTTGGCCCAATATTGAGCGCTTCGTGAGTTTGAACTTCGGGTGCCATGAATGTGACCCACTCTCTACCTCCCGACTTCCAAACTCCCGAGCTCCACCTACTGCTAGATCAACGACATGTGGCCCACCATGATCGGACGATCCAGATCTGCTTTGCATTTTGGGACTTCGCTCCTCGGGGAGTCGGGATGATGTGCACGCTCCTCACTTCAAAATTCTTGAAGTGGCACTCTCCGCTTTTCAGATTTGGCGCCACACATCCTGTTGGATCAGATGGTCTATGCTGACTTCACACTTTGGGACTTTAGGATTTTGGTGGGCCATTTTGACGAAACATCCTGAAGTCCCGATTCCTGATTCCCATGAGGATTTTCCACCGCTGATTGATTTTCTTGATGGATCCGACAATTAATACTAAGCCTGTTCTTGATTGGATCTTTTCTGACCAAATATGTACGCCTTTGCACAATTGTGGCTCGACTTTGGATGAAACTCATTTTTCGGTTTTCAATCCCACTTCTTTCACATTTGGTCACCCAATGGCCAACTCCAAAGGAAAAACATCCCCTTGCAAAAATATGTGATAACACTTTCAATAATACATCACAATATATATCAATGAAACTCAAATATGCATCATCCATGTACCCCAACAGATCAACCTCAATCCTCCATTTACTAGAGAAAATACTAAGCATCCAACAATACATGTACTAGTAGTATGCTTCAATAGATCAATGACATCTCTAGCTAGCATCATCATCATATAACCAAGGTGCCATAACTTCACCGCAATATCCAACATTGTTCTTTCAACAGAAAATGCCTCAATCCGCACTCATGGGTTAGTGCCATGCATCCAAGATAGCATTTCATTATTTTTATCATCACTTTACATAATCCAATATAGAATCATGAAAACCTATAGCAAACAGTGTTAGAACCTGCAACAAACCATGTCATACCTTGCAACACAGATTTATACCATCACATCAAGCTACAACCCATGTGCATTTCCTTTTTCCCAAGGGTTTACCCCATATACGCGGCCTGTTGCACAACATCTTGTGTATGTACGCGACCTATTCAATTTCAACCTGTGTATTTTCATGACTAATACCACTGTCATCCATGTATACCTCAGTTTATGACACACTTGAGCTTCCCTTTAGGCTTTCATTATGTTCTGGTTGCTCAGTCTTCTTTACCCACTTCTGAAGGTGTCGCTGCTTCTCTGAACTTGAGCTCTTAGTTTCCATTTTTGCAAAGATGTCTCCCGAGTCCCTTCCTTACTTCATTCCTTCTTCTAGCCATGCTATGTGAAGTCCTCATCATGGAATTTCTTCTTGTGTTCCAGCAATCCTGGGATTTGTGGCCAAATTCACTACAACTGTAGAATCTCATGGTGTTACAGTTAACAAAAACGTGCCCTTCTTGATCACATCTCCAACACCTTATGGTGTTATAAAATATTCCATTATATCTCCTTTCATAATCTCTACAGTCAAAAGCTTTGTGATCATATTCATTACATGAATAACAATGCCCATGAAAAATACTTTCATACCTTTGCTTTGGTGTCCCAAAGATAGCTTCTTGATATCTTCCTTTCTTTGTTCTTTTGAAATTTTCTTTGCCTTGTGTAGATGGTTGATTTGCAACATTGTCTTCATCCTTTGAGGGACTTACCTCATGCTTCTTTGATGTGCTTGCTTCAGCATGTGTAGCTTCTCCCTTGTATCCAAGACCTGATTTATCATTTGGTGATCTTTGACTTTCCAAGATCTCATTCAAGATTTTGAGCTATTCAAGAATTTGTTTGACTTCTCTACTTTCTTTCTAAGATCAACAAATTCAGCTTCTAACTTATGACATCACTCTTCCTTTTAATTTATTTGATTCTTCAATAGTTCCTCTACCCTTTTGGCTTCTTCAATTTGGGTCTTGAGATGTACAATAGTTTCAAAACTTTTGCTAATCTCATCATCTACCTTCTTATCTTATTTTTCATTATTTAGTCTTGTGATCTCTTCTTCCCTTTATTCTAATTGAGTCTTTTTACTCTCTTCTTGTTCCTTGAACATTTCCCTTAACTTCAAGATTTGCCTTTGACTCTTCTTAAGAAACTTGTTAGTGTCATACGAAAGATAGCTATAGTCTATATAATAATGGTCATTGCTATATTCATATAAACCATATTCAACCTTATTTTGAAGTTCTAATAGATCTTCTTCTATTCTTTCGATGGGATGACTACCATCAAACTCTACACAAACTATCTCTATATTTTCTTCTTCACTTGTAGAGAAAAATTCAACATCATCATCTTTTGAAATATTAAAATCAAGGGTTTTTGATGATTCTTTACATTCATTTGAAATGTCTTCAAGATCTTCCTTTTTGCCAACATCATCACATGATTATTTGTCTTCATTTGAAATGTCTTCAAGCTCTTCCTTTGTGCCAATATCATCACATGATTCTTTGTCTTCATTTGAAATGTCTTCAAGCTTACATTTAGAAATAATGAAATCAAGAATTTTTGGATATTCTTTACCTTTGATGATCTTGATGGAGTGGTCTTCGATATCTTCTTTCTTGATTTGATATGTCTTCTCTAGCTTTAGCCATAGATCCTTGGTGGAAGTGCATTGTCCCATGCTCACTTTGATAGGGCTTGAGAGTCCACTAAGAATGGTCTTGAGAGCCAATGCATCATCCTTCTTTCCTTCCCTTTGAGCTGCAAACTTTGACTTGTTCTTCATGGAAACTGATCCACCAATGGCTACCTTCCAAATATTTTCTCCCATCTCCTTCAAATGTACTCTCATCTCTATTCTCCAAGTATAATAGTTTTCCTCATCAAGGATTGGAACTTCATCATCCATTTGTGTGTCCATGGATCTCCGCCAAGCTTGTTAAGGATTATAGTGAAGGCCCACTCTGATACCAATTGTTGGACACACCAACTACACTAAGAGGGGAGGAGGGGGGATGAACAGTGTAGGGATCTTTTTCACAAAAATTCCCTCTTACACAAAACTCATTAGTTAGCAATCATCATTAACTCATTCCTCATTGCTGTCATTTATAACTAGTAAGATGTGTTTTATCGCTCAATTTGTAGTCTAGGTCAAGTAGCTGGAAGGTAAGGATCAAACTGGCATAACATGAGCTTCCCCACCCACTGTCACCTCGATGGGGGGATCTTTCTATTTAGGGTGGCTAACCCAAGGGAGACGTCCCTGGTAATATGGGGTTCTGAAAGGCAAAGGCTTAAAAGGTCAAGGTGAGTTTTCCCTTCACAGATTACTGCCAAGAAGATAGTCAAGAATGAAGAAATGTCACAGAAGAAGAACCTGTTTGCGAGACAAGGCAACAATAAAACTAATGCATGCAAATAGTGGTTATCACTTCATAGATCAATGACTATCAACATTTGATATACATGAGCATAAATAGCAGTAAATATTGACGAAGTCAATGATTGCAAAAATGACTACGGATTTATAATATTACTTCTCAATAAACACTAGAAATGATATAGTATTCAATGTATATAATCAATCTTTGAATTAGCATAAAATATCATCAAATGTTCATATATGACAAGAGTGTTGTGTCAATCTTACTAGAGGTGACATCAGCCTTCTTTAGGGTTAGTTTGGTAGACAAGGGGTGAACGTTTTTGCAAATAGGCCAATGAAATTTCTCTATACACCAATGTCTATTGCTAGATGACTAAGCCATAACATTTTCAATCAACCAAAGGTTTCGATAAGGCATGACGTCATCTTTTATCTAGGGTTAGTAGACGTTAGGGTTAGTTAGGGTTTCAAATTTAAGAGGTTTGAAGAAGTTGTTTTGGCACAATAAGATCAACGTTGGAGAGTTAGATCAGTGCCTTAGGGTATTATGGAGTCAGAAGGAAAGGCTAGGTCTCGGGAGAATCTAAATCTAAGGATAAGAGAGTTAGGCTTTATGGTGTTGCAATGGCAGGGTCATAGAGTCAAAACCCTAAGGGGAGGAGGCTCATTCCAGTGTTGCTTAAGCAAGGCCTCATGCTCCTCCCTCTTTCCTTAAAAATCCTTGGCAAAACGGCTAGCTTCAAAACATAAATATAGGGGTGAAAAGTGTTGCAAGAGTAAGGCCTTTCAAACCCTAAAAGTCAAAACCCTAGGTGTAAAATTAATTAGGCCTAGGACGTCTTCTTTCTTCAATTTTTATTCAAAAGCTGACTCAAAAAAAGGGGAATTAGTGTAGCAACGGCTAGGCTATATCCTCCTTAATCAATGGCTAAAACAAGTTTTCTATCATGGGGACATGTAGCAAGGACCTACTTGTGTGCTTGCTACCTAGGGTTTCAACGATTAAGCAAAATAATAACAATGTAACAATAAATGCAAGAGATTTAACCTACAACCATTCATTTAAGAAGTTTTGCATGAGAAATACACTTACAAATCATGAAGAGCTTATCAAACCCTAGTTGTAAAACCTTCTAATGATAGAAAACACCATAAACATGCCAAGAATGATCCTCCACAAGAGTTGTGCCTCACTTCCAAGAGAAAAAATCCCAAGACAAAGACTAAAATGATTCTCTCACAAGAGAGTGAGTTATGTTATGTGAAAATGAGAGGCAACGTCCTCTATTTATATCATCCAAATGACCTTTAATTAGAAAATAGGTCATTTAAAATAGTCGACAAGGTTGACTAACAATATTACACTGTTCTTTACATTAAATGCTAAAAATGTCATAATATGAGCTAAAAAGGAGACGTCAGGCCCCTCTGAGGGAGACGTTGGCCCTTTTTGGGAAAGCTCAGCATCCAAGAAGCAGAACGTTGGCCCTTTTAGGGATCCTACAAGATGCCACACATGCCAAATGATCCCATCACACTACCACATGCTCCAGAAAATGTCCATCTTCCTCAGGTGACATCCTGTCCATCAGGAATCAATCGTCCTATCTTCAATGGGTGATCCCCCCTAGGCCGGGCTCTGCCAAAGTGTCCTTGGTGGGGCGTCCTTCTTCTTTCTTGTGCAGTGGCTCATCATAATGTTGTCATGTCGTTTCTATCCTAGCAACCATCTGATGGGCTCTTCAGCCCCATGGAGGTCCAAGCTAATCATATCCCCATGTGTACCGGTCCTCTGGTACCTGTCCGTCGGGTATGGTCCCGCACATAAAAAATTACGCCCTCCATGGACTCATCATTCCTCGAGATCATAGCAATGTCAATCATATTTCATCATTAAATTTATCCAATACATGCATGAAATCCCTAGCACATCATCTAAGAGCTCAAAGACATTACACAGATCTACTATACAAAGTTGAAGAAAACCAACAGAATAACCTATTGGGCTAATATCCACAAGAGAAGGAAAGTTTCCTCAGAGGATCATTCAAGCCATGTTTATGAAGTGATGTGGTCTAAGGATGTCTAGTCATAGTAAGACCAAGGGAAGGTGTTGTCTGTGGGTTCCTTTGTAGGAGGCGAGCTATACCCGTCATGGATGCACTTTTTCCAAGCCCCTTTATTTCCTTTATTCTTCATTTATTGCTTTTCTTTCTTTTTTACTTCAAGGTCTGACCAAAGGACACTACCTTGGCGTGGTGACCAGAGCTGACAGTGTTACCCACTAGTATCTTCACAGAAATGATAAGGCTGGCTCGTGATGAGACCCCCTTTCCCTTGGCATGCAACCAAAGGTCATTGCCCTGGCATGGTGACCAAATAATGGCAATGTCATACTGCTAGATACCTATTAACATAATGGGTTGGGTCATGATGAGACCTCCCATCCTCTTAGTTAGGTCTTGTTTTATTATTTTTCTTAGGCTCCCTTTAGTTTCTTATCGAGAGGCCTTTTATTGCCTTCTCGGGGATCCCTGGGCGAAGCATCTCTAGGTTTCATTTCTTATGGATTTTATCTTTTACCAACTGCTTTTACCCCC
>JZKD02S2307678.1:155447-167385 GCA_000966675.3 Picea glauca | reverse complement strand
AAGAAGTTGTATTACTACCTATGGCCACAACCAGACTATCCCACGAGTTTGGTAAAGAACACAACAAACTGATACATTTATCTTCATCTGAAATTTTAATCTCAATAGATACTAAATGACTTACCACAGTATTGAAGGCGTTCAAATGCTCTACCACCGAGTCTCCATCTCTCATCCTCAAGTTATACAGCTTCTTTCTCAAGAATATTTTATTTACCAGGGACTTAGACTGATACAACTTCCCCAACTTTTCCTATAAATCCTTGGTTGTAGTTTCTTCTGACACATTCAATAATACTGAATCGGAGAGACACAGTCGAATTGTGCTCTTTGCCTTCCGATCCAACTTTTTCCAGTCATCTGCAGAAGTTCCTGTAGGTGCAGTACCTGGATCTACCGTGATCCACTGATCTCTATCCACCAAAAGATCTTCCATCTTGAGCTTTCACAGCTCAAAGCTTTTCCCATTAAACTTCTCGATCTCCATCTTCGAATTGCTTGCCATTTCTTTTCACCTAAAAAAACAATACCGCAGATCTCCCACTGTAACAAGGCTTATTACAGTCCCGAGCCAAACCCTTGACCACAAAGGCGTCCCCCCGAAGCCAATAAAACTCTGATACCAAATGTGAATCCTAACCTTGTACAATATCTACTGCAAACTAATATTCAGAAAAGAACATAAAAGATACAATGGCAAATACAAACATTACACAGATTTTTCACCTAGAAACCCAAACCGGGAAAACCAACATATATTATATTCATACATTGTGTTACATTGCTTACAATACAATATACATATAGGAGCCAGCGACATCCAAAACCCTAACCCAATGACCTGGATTAGTCCAAAACCCAAATTCCTTAACTGGAAATAGAAAACCATCGGCAAAAAACCATGTGCCGAAAAACCACCTAAATATCATGCGGTCCCGAAAAATGTCATCCCAGTGCGAAAAAAAATCTCGGGGGCGCTGCCCCTGCACCCCCCTGCATGCCCGACGCAGACGCTCAGACACTACTGCCCGTGCAAATAATATAACACATACCCAACATAGAGTTTGTTCTTATTTTAGCAATGAGAGAAACTATTTTTCACTATGGAGGTTGTGAAAGTTTGTTCTTATTTTAGCAATATTGATTTTCTTCTTTACACTAATTAAAACAAGATATATTTTTGAACTTCTAAATTAGGGTTATTTTAATTTTCTCTTATTCTCTAATTCTTTATTGCAATTTAGATGTAATAATGTCTTTAATATTATCATTATTTTGTATAGTGATCTTCTCCAACAAAGTTACCAACTTAACAAGAACTGTGACCTCAAAAGCTAGAACTCTAGCCCTTAAAAACCATATTTTTGCATAAAAAACATGAAAATCAACCCCAAATAAAAAAGTGGTGCTACAGGTAGCACCATTTTTTTTAAACAAGGTCAAAATTACAACATTTTTCAAACATGGCCTTCAAAACTCAGAGAATACACTTAAATAAAAAAGTGATGCTACCTAAAACAAAATATTTTTTTCTAAACGTGAAAATCATAGCTCTTTATGACCTAATTGAAATTGTGACATTGACAACAAATCCCTAAGCAAATAAAAAACCCAAAATTGGACCCCAAATGGTCACTTGAAAATTTATGACAAATCTTCCCATATATATATTGTTTTTAAATGACCAAAAAAACACATTTAAAAATATATATTCAAAATTCAATTAAAAAAAATTAAATTAAAAAACAAGGTGAAAAAGAAAAATAACTAAAAAAAAATTATCCTAAAAACAATAATTTTTTTTTTAGTTTTTTGTACAAAAAATCATTAAAAAACCTTTAAAACTTAATTTAGAAAAATTCAAAAACAATTATAGATTTTTTACAAAAGAATCATTAAAAAACCTTTAAAACTTAATTTAGAAAACTTCAAAATTAAAATAAAAGACAAAAAATTCAAAAATATATATTTTAAAAACAATATTTAAATGAAAACAAAACAATTTTAATTAAAAAAAAATTGAATTATATTTTTTTGCTAAATATTCAAAAATAGTGTTATTTAACTACAATTGTTTTCTATGTATTGAAGTAAAGATAAACAATGTGTTAAAAATGACATTTTCCACTATATTTTAAAAGTATGGAACAATAAATTAATTAAGGAGACACAATTATATGAAAATTCATAACTTCAAAAAAGTAAATGGTAAAAAGTATTTTTAAGATTGAAAGAAACATGGAAAATTGACTAAAAACATTGTTGAATAAAAAAAAAAATAGAAAAATTTAAAAATAAATGAAAAATAAGCATTTAAAAAAATGTGGAAACATTGTGGATTAAAAATTTTAAAATATAGAAAAATCACCTAAAAAGGGAGGGGGGTGCTACTGGTAGCACCATTTTTAAAAACGGGGTAAAAAATTGGACCCCCCCAAAAACGAGAACTCTATAGAGTTCTCATTAATTTGGTAACTATGTTTTCCTTATTACCCTAATGATTGAACCAAGACTTGGCATCTTTATACCAACCTTTCTTAAGCCACATGTGGTTTTGATTGGATTTTGAAGCAACCTTTGGAAGCCTCTTGTCTTCTATGATGTTTATCTTGTTTTTGTATAACAAGTACCTAGCCATAGCTATGCTCTCAATGAAGGAAATACCTTTCTTTATAGGGCATTAAATTCTATACTATCACGATAATTTCAAAAATAGAATTTATTGCAATAAATACTAGTGATATTATCACCACATTGGATTTTGATGATATTATCGTGATAATGACGATATTATCACAATAAGTGTAACACTAGTCTTAATTATCCCTCTGTATTCTCCATAGTGAATCAATATGATGTAAATAAAATTCAAGTGGCACCCCAAATTCCCTTGATTCATCATTTCTCTTGCTTTTCCCTTAGCAATTCAACCTTGGGTAAGCAATTGTAATTAATCAACTATCCACTAGCTTGTCAAGAATTGCATCCAATATCTTTGTGTCCCCCTTGTGTCCTTACTATATCATCCAACAATTCAATGAAACCCATCAATCTACATCAACACTAGTGGCCAATAATAAATTACATAACTTTTTGTCAACCCTATCATATAACCAATACAAATACAAAATATCACACAATTTTTTTTTTATTATTTAGAGAAAACTCTTTGGGTAGAAAAACTCCTAAATTCCATAAGTGAATCATAGAAGCTATGCAAGTCCCTCTAGGGTAGAAAAATTCTAAAATTCATTAAACATAATCACTGAAGTTACATAAGTTTTTCAACCATCCCAAGAAACTGCAACTTCATATCCCCTTTATGTTTATAGATCAATCAAAGCTCTACCCTTTATGTTTACAGATCAATCATGTAACATCCCCACTATAATCCCCAATTTAATTAATGCATAATGAAGATATGAATGTGGGTATGGCCAAGCAATGTATATGTGAATTGTATTTCTGAATTTTAATATATAAAATGTGATTTGATCTGGGGGGGACATGGACAAAAATTTGGGGCTAAGTAATCCACAAGAGAGGAGGGGTCTAAAAATGTGGTTTTTAATCATGAGTTTAATTGCAATTTTTTTTTCCTAATTTTATTATTTTGTGCGAACCTTCTAATTTTCCCTTAATTGTAAAAGAACTCAATCATTGAATGTATGTAAGAGGGTGGGTGTGAGGAGTCACATCCCATAGTTATTGGGAGCATGGGGTGAAGTAAAATAAGTTTTGGGAAGAGTGTAAGTCAAGAAAACAAAAAAAGGAGAGGAAATTTGTATGGCCAAGGGGGTATAATTAGACAATGACATTTTTCATGGGAAAGGAGAGACCACAATAGAGGAGAGGGAATTGGAGATGGAGCAACAATGGAGGGAAAATTATGGAGTGTTTTTGGAGCTGAAGAATGAAGAAGAAAGTTTCCATCCTTGCAGAAGAACCTGTTTGTCAGCCCTGAAGAGTAAACTCCTGTGAGAGTTTCATTGCAACAACAAGTTATATTTGTTGCTATGACCTCCCAGCCTATAGTTTCCCACAATTGCACAATTATTGAACTTCAATTTTGCTCAGCTTAAGGATCTCGAGTTGTTCTCAATTTTTTTAATTGCGTGGACCCAAAATTTGTTTAATAATGTTAGTTTCTCTGTTATTTCGCACAGTTCGCTAGCGCTCCAAACCCAACACTTGTCTCCATAAGACCTCCACCATAACGTGGGCTCATACACTTAAGCGCTTACCCCTTTTCCCTCATGAGTTTATCGGTCTCTTCAACTCTCAATCACAGTCGTTGATCGTCAATAGGATGGACAATCCATAACAAGTCTTAGACTATTCTAGTCTCCAATCCTCTATCATTGATCTATCGAAATCAAATAGCCTGGATTTGATTTCCATCAATCAACCCGATGGGATATTCCTTCGATACCTTTCTCATCACTACATAAGAACAGATCCCGAAACAACTATGCCACGATACTCACATGTGGATGCCATGTGTCAACCTCTTATTCGTCAATCCAACTATTACATGTTTCTTTCTCATTCACCCACGTCACTGCCAGGTGTCACAATTTCATTCGTTGATTCCATGTCCAAGATTTGTCAGCTTCCACGTGTCACTCTAGTGACCTGCCATGTGTCTCTTCCTCATTCGTTGATCTAGTCAATTTCGAATAGATACCCATCGTCTATCGGTCATTCTCTATCAGAATTCCTTCCGTTGTTGGACTCTGATGGTACTACTCCAACAACAAATGGGATACCACCACATGTCCTCTCCTTAACCCTTGACCAGAGTCACTCTGAATCCATCCTAACAGTTTGTCGGATCTTCCTTCACCAATATGGACCGCTGATTGGAATTATACTCTTTCAGACTTTTGGATAGTCATTTTATCACTGTCATGTGGATGCTAGATATCCATCGATCTCTCTACTCCTTGATCAATCTACAACATAGATTGAAACTCCTCGTCGAAGTAATTTTTGATCATACACTCTGAAACATTAACTTCGAAGTATCTTTTACTATTGCTTCAGAATCCGATCACATGACTGATCCTGACCGTCGATCATCTAATTTCATCACCCAATCTGTACCGTCGATCTGACTATTTCTATCGGGGTACTTAATTTATCTACTCTGATACACTACTCTGAAAGTATTTAAGACTCTTCATGTCAGACTCCAAGTCCTTGATTGATTCAGTCCATCGATCTGTATAGATCTCTGCCTGAGATCTAATCTCAGTCATTCCTTCTTAACACAAGAACATGGAATCTGGGCATAATAATTTACAGTCATGATCGACTATCAATATTGATCGAATGGATATTGTTCCTTCTTGCCTACAAATGGGTTTCTTCCACTATTCTTTGAAGGGTTTCAACCTTAAATCCCTGGCATACGAACATAAACTAAGTTTGTTCTCCCATGATCTTTCTAGCAACTTAACCACAAATTCAATCGTCTCTTTCTCACCTCTATTGCAACGATCTCTCTGATGGTCGATGGTCGATTTTGATTCGACACCAAACACTCTATTACGATTTTGGAACCTGCACATGCATAATAAGGGGGATTTCTCATTGTTCTGAGGTTAGGACCTGCAAACACTCAATCTTGCAGAGATTTCACACACCCAACCATGTACATAGGTCTAAAAACAACAATTCCATAACTACTCGAAATAGAGTTATTTACTATTCCATCATACACATATTGTACATAGAGTTTACATAAGGCCTTTCTCCTCTAATGGCCTTTCACACTCGGATTCTTGGCCTGATTCTCTATTCAATTGGCCAACCCTTCCTGGCCTGTTTCTTCATTCTTTTGGTCACACTCATGCTCACAGGATTACAATTTTTTATACAAAAGATCCTGAAACTACAATTTGTTTCATATCTAAAAACTCTCACATAAATCCCTAGGATCCTCTAGATCCACTAAATCCTCATTCTAGATCCACAATACACTCAAGAGAGATACAACCAACCCTAAGATCTCTATAAGTCCTAACAAATCTTGAGAACTTCTCATCAAAGGAAGATTCAATCACATAGCATCGTTCCCAATTCAACAAACCCTATCTTAAGAAATGATTCTAGAACTCATTAAACATAGAATTTATAAGAATTCATGCTTAGGGAACCCACTCTCTTAGGAAAAAAAAATACCCCTAGGCCCACTCAAATGTGTTTAATTTTGGAGGCAGGATGCTCCTGAATCAGACTCCCAAGGAAAAAACATTGTTCATGATCTCCTGATCGTGAGTTCCATTAGCTAAAGTCCTCCTAGGTCCCATCCTTTATGTTGTTGCTTGATTACCTCGTTGTCTTGCTACATTGTTGTTTCCTCCAACTATCCATTTTCTCTGCTAATGTAAATCATATTTAATTTATCATATCTTCTCTGAGACATCTTCACCATCAACATCCTCATCTCCTCAATCTTCCTTTCTAGTCTATCCTTTTGTTGGTACATACTGCTACAAAATGTTAGAAAACCAAGATCACGGAGCAATAAAATAAAACAAATGCGGAAATAAAACACAGAAGATACACAATACAATAGAGACACAGATATACGTGGTTCTCCCAGTGTGGGCTATGTCCACCATAGAAATCGGTAGGTCCTTCCTTTTTTATTATTCAACAAATGAAGGGATACAACCTACAACACACCCGATGTAACTTCCTCTTCTTTCTCTCATAGTCTACTCTCTCATAATACAATATTCACAATGATATATAGCCGCAATACATTTCCCTCATAAAATAGGGTTGCCTTCTAGGGAAAAAAACCCTAACATAACTTATACGGTCAAATCTGCGACCTTATAATGAACGGTCCAGATTTACTATGAAATTACAATATACATTTACAAGGCAATTTTTCCTTCGGGGGCCTGCTTTCCCCCGGACCCTGCATGGGGGGTAACCTCCCCTGCACTCCCCCACGTGGAGGAGTGTACATTCTTCCAGGGTGTAAAGTCTTCATGGGGTGTAAACATGACTGAAAACAAAGACCTATGAATCAGGAAGATAATCAGGCTCCACAACCAACAATCTCCCACTTGGAGATTGATCTCAACAACTCCACCGCTATTGTATATGCTGGACTATGATCCTTCTTGGACCTAGCGAATTTCTCATCTTCACCTTCATGCTTGAATACCAACTAAAACTAAGAAGGAACTCAATTTCTCCCTAGTTACTCCCTTTGTTAACAAGTCTACAGGATTTTGGCTAGTGTGTATCTTTTCCAACTTCAAATATCCATATTCCAAAACAGATCGTATGAAATGGTACCTAAGTTGTATATGATCAGTCTTCGAATGGAAGAATGAGTTATTTGCAAGATGAATGACACTCTCACTGTCACAGTACAACCTGCTATTCTCCTGATTCTTTCCCAATTCCTCCATAAACCTCTATAACCAAATCATTTCTTTACTCGCCTCTGTAGCAACAACATACTCTTCTTATGTTGTTGAAAGTGCAACAACCTTTTGCAGTTTCGAAATCCAACTTATTGTTGTTCCACCTATAGTAAAAACATACCCTGTGGTCCTCCTCCTGCTATCTTTATCACCTTCCATATCTGAATCAACATATCCCTGTAGAACAATGTCTAAACCTCAAAAACATAATGCATGAGTAGAAGTACCTCTCAAATACCTAAGAATCCACTTTATTTCCTCCCAATGTTATTTACCTAGAGTGTTCATATACCTACTCACAAATCCCACTGCATGTGCAATATCTGGTCTTGTGCAAACCATCACATACATCAAGCTACCAATTGTTGATGAATAAGGGACCCTGGACATGTATTCTATCTCCTCCTGTGTCTTGGGACACATTTCCTTAGTTAATTTGAAATGGATGGTCAAAGGTGTACTAATTGGTTTTGTGTTCTGCATTCTAAACCTCTCCAACACCTTCTCTATATACTCACCCAAAGACAATGTCAATTTGTGATTTTTTCTGTCTCTTGTTATTCTCATACCAAGGATTTTTTTTGTGACACCCAAATCCTTCATCGCAAATGAATTAGCTAATTTCTTCTTGAACACATTTATATCCCGCATATTAGACCCTGCAACAAGCATGTCATATACATACAATATCAAGATAATATAACTTCCATTTTCTATCCTTTTAAAATAAACACAGTGATCAGGATGACATCTACTATAACCTTGTTTTGTCATAAACCTGTCAAACTTCAAATACCAATGCCTTGGAGCTTGCTTTAGTCCATACAATATCTTCTTCAACCTCTATACCAAATTCTCCTTCCCTTTGACCTCATACCCCTGTGGTTGTTGCATATAAATCTCTTCCTCCAAATCCTCATGGAGAAAATTTGTTTTTACATTTAACTATTCAAGATGAAAATATTCTACTGCCACAAGACTTAAAATAGTCCTAATTGAAGTCATTTTAAAAACAAGAGAAAATGTTTCATCAAAATCTATATGTTTTTTTATGCAAACCCTTTTACAACAAGTCTAGCCTTGTACCGCTTTTTTCCTCCATCTTCTTCTTTCAACTTGTAAACCCATTTCTTCTGCAATGCTCTTTTTCTTACAGGCAACTGCACCAAATCCCAAGTCTGGTTATTTACCAGGGAATCCATTTTCTCTTTCATACCTTTCTCCCACTTATTTTTGGTGTCTACCTGCATTGCCTCTTCATAACATTCTGGTTCACCAGAATCAGTCAACAATAAATAATACAATGAATGAGAGTATCGTTTAGGGGCTCTACTTAAGTTGTTATATCTTCTAACAACACATGCAAGAGTTTGAGGTACCTTTTTCTCCTGTTGTTGTACATTTTGATTTTCTAGTACCTTTGGAATTTATATTTCAATGGTCTCATCAAGCACTGTGTATTCTGGTTTTTCTTTTTCCTATTTCTTTCCCTGTAGTTGATCTTTATACATGACCTTCTCATTGAATACGACATCTCTACTCCTAATGATTTTGTGATTTTCATAATCCCATAAGCGATAACCAAAATTATTAACACCGTATCCAATAAAGGTACACTTCTTGATTTTTTCCTCAAGCTTTGTTCTATTTTCTTTATCAATATGGACAAATGTTTCACAACCGAAAGTATTAAAAAAATAATAGTTTACCATTTTACCTGTCCATGCCTCCTCTGGATATCTACCATCCAAAGAGCTTGAAGGTCCTCTGTTTATTAACTAAACAAAAGTATCTACAACATCTGCCCAGAACTGTAACGGAAAACTAGCATGCAATCTCATACTCCTTGCATGCTCCATGATTTTCCTGTTCATCCTTTTTGACACACCATTTTCTTTTGGTGTTCCTGGAACTGTCTTCTCTCTACGAATCCCATGGTATGAACAACAATCATCAAACTCCTTGCTTCAATATTCACCTCCATTGTCTGATCTGAGACACTTCAACCTTTTTCCCGTCTCATTCTCAACCAAATATTTCCATTTCTTAAAAGTATCAAAAACATCATATTTTTGTCGAATGCAATAAACCCAAGTTTTTCTAGTTGCATCACCAATAAAAGTAACATAATAATGAGAGCCACCAAGAGATGATACCTGAGTTGGTCCCCATACATCTGTGTGCACAAGCTCTAACCTTTCACTCTTCTTTTCTTTTCCAACTCTGAGAAATCTGACTCTCTTCTATTTTCCATAAACACAATGCTCACAGAAATCCAAATCAATTTGTTTAAGATCTAGAAAAAAAATTATTTTGTGAAGTATCTGCATCCCCTTCTCACTCATGTGTCCAAGCCTATGATGCCACAATGTTGTATCCACTCTTGTAGAAGCTAAAGAGATAGAAGAGTCAATATTACTAGTACATAAATACAATGTACCTACCTTCTCTCCTTTTGCTATCACCAGTGGTCCTTTGGTGACCTTCCACACCTTATCTGTAAATATGGATATACAACCTTCACTTTCCAATTGTCCTGTTGAAATTATATTTTTCCTTAGATCTGAAACAAGTCTTACCTCTTTCAATAACCATTGGTTTCCATTCCTTTTCTTTATTTTTACCTTTCCCATTCCAACAATTTTGCATGGTGCATCATCACCCAAATGAACCTATCCAAAATCACCTTGAACATAATCTATAAAATGTTTCTTATGGGGTGTGGAATGAAATGAAGCCTCCGAATCTACTACCCAAGAATAAAAAATATTATCTATAGAAAGAATCAAAACATCTTGTAACACATCACCTATTACATTTGCTTCCTGATTTTTCTCCTCTTGTCCATCTCTTTGTTTCTTTGGAGCTCTATAGTCTTTATTAAGATGTCCTTTCTTCCCACAATTCTAGCACTCTATCTTTCCCAGTCTGGATTTGGATCCGCCCTTCCTATAATTCCCGCGGTTTCCGGAGCCCTTTCCTCTATCCTTTTGTCTTCCTCTGTTCTCAGTGCTTAACACATTACCTGATGTCTCACCTGTGATTTTTCGTCGCATTTCCTCACTAAGTATAACACCAACAACAACATCAAATTTTAAGTGTTTGAACCAGAGACAGAATTACTTACAACCATGACCAAGCCGTTCCATCTTTTTGGCAATGAGCACAAGATTAGAAGAGCCCTAACCTCATCATCAAAGTCCACTTTTACAGAACTTAGTTGATTAGTAACCATCTTAAATTCATTTAAATGATCTGCAACAGACCCACCTTCTAACATATTCATATTAAATAATCTTTTCATTAGAAATACCTTATTGGACACCGAGGTTTTTTCATACAGTTTATCCAATGCGTTCATCATCTCCTTCTTTGTCTTTTCTTTCGAAATATTGAAAGCCACCGATGTTGTTAGGCTCAACCGTATTGTTCCTAGTGCCTTTCTGTCAAGAACATCCCATTCTTCGTCCTTCATGGTCGTTAGCTTCTTTTCTATTCCACTCAATGGTAAGAATAGATCCTTCTGGTATAAATAATATTCCATCCACATCTTCCATATCTGGTAGTTTTGGCCATTAAATTTCTTGACCCTAAACTTTCCATCTTCCTCCATTGCTCCCACTCGAACCAATAACTCTCTTTTCCTGCGAGTTACCTTTCACTCTGATACCAGTTGTTAGAAAAATAGGGTCGCGGAGCAATAAAATAAGACAAATGTGGAAATAAAACACAAAAGACACACAATACAATAGAGACACAGATATACATGGTTCACCCAGTGTTGGCTACATTCATCAGAGAAATTTCCATGTCCTTCCTTTTTTATTATTCAGCAAATGAAGGGATACAACCTACAACACACCCATTGTAAATTCCTCTTCTTTCTCTCACATTATCCTCTCTCATAATACAATATTCACAATGATACATAGTCACAATACATTTCTCTCATAAAAGAGGGTTTTCTTCTAGGGAAAAATACCCTAACATAACTTCTACCGTCAGATTTGCAACCTTATAATGAATGGTCGATATTTACTATGAAATTACAATATACATTTACAAGGAAATTTTTCCTTCGGGGAACGTTTTCCCCTGAACTCCTACCGGGGGACCACTTTCCCCCGGACCTCCAATCGGGGGGATAGACGCCCCCGGACCTCGCAGGGGGGGTAAACCCCCCTTGCACTCCCCTGCATGGAGGAGTGTACATTCTTTCGGGGTGTAAATTCTTCATGGGGTATAAACACGGCTGAAAACAAAGACCTCTGAATCAGGAAGATAATCAAGCTCCACAACCAACACAAACTTTCTGTTGAAATTTTTTGTTGTTGTTGAATGGATGTTGCATGTTTTCTTCATATCTCCATATCAAAGTATCTGAGATATTCAACTCATCTGCAAAAATATAAATTATATCTTCACGAACCTTTCTCTCAATTATGCAGTCTTCCTCATCAATCTTTGGATTGATCAACCAATATTCT
>JZKD02S2307678.1:141191-155357 GCA_000966675.3 Picea glauca | reverse complement strand
TGATATTTTATTATTTATCATAACAGATCAACAATGGACTTGTATTTAAAATCAATTATAAATATATAATTAATATTACAGGGTTTTTATGAAGAATAGTGAAGGACACCAATCCTTTTTAGAGCACCAAATCTAGATGACAAAAATCCCCTTCTTCAGGGCACCAACCCTAGGAATCACCAACTCCCTTGTTTTAGGGAACCAACCCTAGGAAGCACCAACTCCCTTAAATTTTAGGGCACCAACCCTAGGAAGCACCAAATCCCCGTTTTTACACTTTAGTAAAGGATATTAATCATTTCGTGCTCCTCCCTTCCACCCTCACTTCATTAGAATGGTCAGTTATTCTTCTTGGACTCTGCTTCTATTTTGATCTTCTGATATGGACTCCACAGACTCCTCTTCTTCACCATTCTTCCTTGCTTATATAGTCTCCCAACTGGTGTGATCTATGAAGCATTTCATCCTTTGTTTGGAGGTCCATCACACCTCTTCATTTAGAGTAACCATAATAACATTTTCTTTTCATATTCAAACATTATCGTGAAGGCTTTTCAAATTAGTGAGAGAGATTTTCTTAAATCGTTCACATATATGGATCGATTTATTTTAACTTGATTCCATGTCTCTACAAATATTATAGAAGTTGAATTCTACAGAGGTGCTTCCTTCAAACCATTTACACGTGACCATATGCGAAAAACCATGGGCTTATTAAATTAAGCGATGTTCCTAGTGCCTCATGGCTTATGTGTTCATAACCCATGACTGGGGGCTGGAACCTAGTTCTACAGAATTTGGCATTTGGGTGATTTCTCTCTTACAATCTGTTAGCACTAAGAGTCACACTTAGACTGTTGTAAGTGCATTAAAAATACCCATCATAATATAAATGGATTAAATTGGTTTGGGTAGGTGGATCAAAAATACTGGGAAAGAAAGGGAGAGAGCAACAACTTGTCTGCAGAGGCATTCCATTGGGAAAGGAGTCATAACATCCTACAGATCAAAGACAATCAAACTTTATATTAGACAAAGGGATATATAATGATGAGTAGAATCATGGAGAATATGACAAAAGGAAGAACATCCATTGTACATAAATCATTTATGCAAACATATAAAGATTGCTGTGAAAATAAACAATGATTTAATGGGAAAGCTACAATAGATCCTCTGTTGTTCATGAATCCATCCATCAAGGGAAACTATGATCCTCAAAACCTGCAATATGTTCAAGCAAGAAGATAACAAAGAAATGGAAAAAACATAGAAGATAATCTGATAACAACTCTCATGAATATTTAATGGTAGAAAATGTCATTACAAACAAGCCCTTGGGCTTACAAATGAGCAACTAAAACTGCTCCTCCAGTTCTCTCCTCTCTTGGCTCATGAATCCAACTCTTTTCTCATAAAAAACCATTTCATTTATAGTGAATAATCTCTATCTACCCTAAGGAGGTTGAAACCAAGGATTTACATAGGATCCTCCTCCATTTAGGAGTCTTGTTACAAAATATTCCAACAAAAGCCTAACAAATTCCTATTTTTGGGGGATTTTGTCTATACTAATAAATGCCCTTTGAAACAAGTCATTCTGATTGATCTGAATATGGAACACATATCCATCATGTCCAACTAACTCCTAGGATACCATTCAAACCTTCCTTGATAGGTGGAAACCTCCAAACAAGGCGAATATCCAACAACTATGCAAAACAGAGAGTTTGCAACGCCAGTTTGCAGCGCACTGGTGTTTTAATTATACCTCTTGAATGCCAAATTGGGTAAAGTTGAAATTTGGTCAGCAAGTCAATGCCATTATCATTCTCCTACACAAACATTTCAGAGAAACTCACATCATCGTTTTGGAGTTATGATCAAATCTTTAGAAGCGGTTGCTACAGGAAATGAGTTTGCATCACCCTTGTCTTCCAGTTTGTAGCACCAAAAGAAAAAAACATCCAAAACCACTTTCTCGACCTTCAAATAGGATGAAGAACCTCATGGAGTACTTGGTGGTCTTGAGTTTGATGTTGGTATCTTTGAAATTTCCCGAGGGTCTCTACAAGTAGTCAAACCTCCCACTCTCCTTTTTAACCAGTTTGCATCGCCTGTCAAACATAGCTCACACACTTGAATGGATTCATAGTGACAAAGGGGAGACTTTGATTACAACATGGATGTATGACATGTCAAGGAAATTATGTATAAATCAATGGTGTGACTCATGAGGGTTTGAATAACCTTGTCATGATGTTTAATGAAATGACCTTTAGACTCTACCAAGGTTGAACAAACTTCATTAATTTTTTGAACTAAACCAAAGCTTATGACCAACGCCCTAACACTTGAAACCTATAACCTATAAACCTTATGACTCAAAAACAAACCAAAGTAAAAATTTTGACCCCTGCAATCTTATGTGTTAACATCTGGCTCCACAGAGGATGGCATGCTCCCTGTGAGATGCCAAGAACATGCAGTTCCAATGAATTATGCATTGGGATAAGAGTCATTATAGTTGATCTACTGCAAACCAAATGCTCGAGAATCGAGCTTTATTCATCTTACTCCTACTCTAACCATTTGAACTATTCTTTGTTTAAGTAAAGTCATGCTTCCAATGAAGCCATACAAGAAACTGATTAACTGGTGAAACTTTTGATTTGGATCAGACAAATTAAGGAACCCATGGCATACATAAGTATAGTTTGAAAAGATATAAGAACCAACATTCACTTGAGAAGAATGATTTGACATCTGTACTGCTCAAAAAATCTAGATAATCAACAAAAGGGTGATGAAATCCATAAAGCAATACTTCTTCTTGATATCGTTCCAACTGAAAATTGAATTGCTTCTGCACATGCCCAGTTTTATGACTGTTGCCAATATCCTCTATCTGCAAAAATGAAGGTTGTTGTGGGATTCCTTCACTAATTTCAATGTTGATCATAGGTTGCTTAGTATTTGGTGCAGATCCAGGTTTAGTAATGATGAAAGAAATTTTGTTGATCTCTGGTAATAACTGTTGGAGAAATTTCTTAGACCAATTATGATCATATAATCCTTCCTTATATCCTTCATTGTATTCTCGTGGCTCATATTCAAAACTTTCACATGCTGATATATCATTCTCATTATCATTTGAATACTCAAAGGAAACAATTTGATTTTCATTACAACTTAAAATAGAAGATACATTTGATACAATGTCAAAAGTATCTACATCTTGGCTATCACTTTGAAGATCATCATCCTCTTGATCATTATGAAAAGTGTCTTCTACTGCAGCATACTCTTTATGACTATTTGATCCTTTACTCAACAAATCAAATTCATAACAACATTCTTGATAAAGGAAATCAACTGCAAATTTCTCTTTGCAAAACAAACAAAATGCAACATGAAAATGTCTTAGTGAAGTAATACAAGCAACCAGGAGTGATCTAAACCAATCACGAGCTTCTCCATCTAAAGAGTATGTAAACAATTTTATGAAGACATCTTCATGTATAACTTTCAGCTTAAGTATGCACTCGTGAAAATATAGTAAAAACTAAGCTAACATTTCCCAATTTTCCCCTCTAAATCTAGGAAGGCAGCCTTCCCATTCACTTCTATCAGGCACGAGGTTTGAAAAACTAGATATATTTGAGAAATCACAAAATGCATACCTTTGAGCAAGAATATTTTCCATTTCAAACCAGTGGAGTCGCCCATAGATTCATCTAGGATGAAGTTGGAGTTTCCAGGTAGAAGATTGCAGTCAAACTTGTTTCCTGCTCCTGTCTACCATCAAGAGATGGATCTGATCGTTGTCGTTCTCCCAAGGAATATTTCTTCACTTCCGTCCCTGACAATGACGCCAAGAATTTTAGCGCTGAGAGCCACACTTAGACTGCTATAAGTGTAAGCACAATACCCATGATAATATAAATGGATTAAATTGGTTTGGGTAGGTGGATCAACAATACTGGGAAAGAAAGGCAGATGGAAACAACTTGTCTGCAGAGGCATTCCATTGGGAAAGGAGTCATAACATCCTACAGATCAAAGGAAATCAAAATGTATATTAGACAAAGGGATATATAATGATGAGTAGAAACATGGAGAATATGACAAAAGGAAGAACATCCATTGTACAAAAATCCTTTCTGCAAACAGATAAAAATTTCTTTGACAATAAACAATGATTTAATGAGAAAGCTACAACAGATCCTCTGTTGTTCATGAATCCATCCATCAATGGCAGCTATGATCCTCAAAACCTGCAATATGTTCAAGAAAGAAGTTCGCAAAGAAATGGAAAAACATATAAGACAATCTGATAACAAATCTCATGAATCTTTAATGGCAGAAAATGTCATTACAAACAGGGGCTCAGGATTACAAATGAGCAACTAAAGCTGCTCCTCCAATTCTCTCCTCTCTTGGCTCATGAATCCAACCGTTTTCTCATAAAAAACCCTTTCATTTATAGTGAATAATCTCTATCTATCCTAAGGAGGTCGAAACCAAGGAGTTACATAGGATCCTCCTCCATTTAGGAGTCTTGTTACAAAAGATTCCAACAAAATCCTAACAAATTGCTATTTTTTTGGGATCTTGTCTATATTGATAAATCCCTTTTGAAACAGGTCATTCTGATTGATATGAAGAATGAACACATGTGCCTCATGTCCAAATAACTCCTAGGAGACTATTCAAACCTTCCTTGATAGGTGGAAACCTCCAAAAAAGGCGAATATCCAACAACTATGCAAAACATAGAGTTCGCAGAGTCAGTTTGTAGCACACTGGTGTTTTAATTATACCTCTTGAATTCCAAACTGGGTCAGGTTGCAATTTGGTAATCCAATCAATTCCATTATCCTAATCCTCCCCAAAATATTTCAGAAAAACCCACATCACCATTTTGGAGTTATGATCAAATCTTTAGAAGAAGCTGCTACATGAAATGAGTTCGCAGCGCCCCTGTATGCCAGTTTGTAGCGCCAAAAGGAAAAAACATCCAAAACCACTTTCTAAACATTCAAACAGGATGAAAACCCTCATGGAGTACTTGGCGGTACTGATTTTGATGCTTGTATCTTTGAAATTCCCCGAGGGTGTCTGCAAGTAGTCGAACCTCCAACTCTTCTCTTTAACCAGTTCGCGGCGCCAATTCGCAACGCCTATCAAACATAGCTTGCACACTTGAATGGATTGATAGTGACAAAGGGGAGACTTTTATTACAACTTGGATGTATGACATGTCAAGAAAATTATGTAGAAATCAATGGTGTGACTCATGAGGGTTTGAATATCCTTGTCATGATCTTTAATGAAATGACCTTAAGACTCTACTAAGGTTGAACAAACTTCATTTATTTTTTGAACTAAACCAAAGCTTTTGAACACCACCCTGATACTCAAACCTATGACCTATAAACCTTATGACTCAAAAACAAATCAAAGTAAATTTTTTGACCCCTACAATCTTATGTGTTAACACATTCATCTAATCTTCTGGAGTTTCAACTTCTTGAAGTGGTTACCTCTCACAAGGGTTGATCTGATGGTTGGCGTGATTCCCTGAACCAAATCAATGGTCTATATCCAATCCTTACTTATCCTTTTACTGCTTAATCCAATGGCTATGGCTTAATCAACGGTTGAGATGGACGACCATTATTCATTTCAGAACTTTGTCCTTTGAGACTTCCAGTCTTTTCAATCATTAAACCTTCGGGAGTGAATTTATCTGAAGTAAGTATATTATATCGGACGGTCGTGTTTTATTTGCACGATGAATGATTCTCGTTCACTTCGGAACTTCGACGTTTCGGGACTCGGGTCTTTGCAATATTCCAACTCTTCTGGAGCAAATTCTGCCGGAGTGTGAATCAACACTTCCCTGCTTAATAACCTTCACATGTCGAGGAGCTAGGACACTGGGATTAGGTAGAAAGGAGCTCTGATCTTTGGATATTCAACGATTCATGACTCCGGGGCTCCGGGTACTCAAACTCTGAGAAGTTCAATCCCTCCAGAGTGGTTACCTACCGAATAAGTCATAATACTATGATGACTGCTTGTTGTCGGTTAGCATCTCATGCTTACTCTATCCTTCCACTCTGTTTTAACTAACAGTCACGTGAGAACTCGAAGGATCTTAGATCAACGACCATCATTAACTTCGACATTCGGCTCTTCAGATAGTTGCTGGTAGGAGGAACTAGTATCCCCAAAGGCAGGGATGATTTTAAGGATGGAAATTTATTTTAAAATGTAGAAACCTTGGTGAATCTTAGTAATCCTTCATATGTCAACTATAAATGTTTGGCGATATTTTTGTAAAAATATTCAAATTTCTAAGTATTTTATATAGTTTTTATAAATTTTGGCTATTTTTAAGGTAAAATAACTTTATCCTATAGAATTTGGGCGAATGGTTTTTAAAATAGCGAATCTCATTTTTGTAAAAACCATGGAAAATTATCCCATGAGCGAAATTTAGCCACTAAAATCATTCCTGCGGGCCGAAGGGCATACCCCTAGAGTGACATGGCTTTCTAACATCACTGCTGATGTGGCACTAGCTGAGTGGATGCCATGTGTTACTTAGATTCGTGACTTACGCATACATAAAATTCCAACTGGATTTTGACACTTGTCATCATCTGATTGTGCCACGTGTCCTTGCCAACATGGTCTTGCTGATATGGAGTATGATGACGTGGGATATTTAATGTGTGTGCCACGTGTATTACTCCGTGATTTCGGAGCTTAGGCCTTCGGGTGAACTTATATGTTCTTTCCCACTTCCCAATTCTCCCGAATAAACCTCGAGTAACTTTACTTCATTTAGCGGTCCTTCTTTAACCTGAAAATCTTAACACGTTCCAATGGTTGTCGAGAATTCGTCTATTCAGGATCTTGGGCCTTTCATTTTGGTATTCAGGACTTCAGGTTATTTTCTTTTTCCCACTTCCAAATTCTCCGAAATAAACCTCGAGTAAATTGACTTCATCTAACGGTCCTTCTTTAACCTGAAAATCTTAACATGATCCAACGATTGTCGAGAATTCATCTATTCAGGATCTCGGGCCTTTCATTTCGGTCTTCGGGACTTTGGGTTATTTTATTTTTCCCACTTCCCAATTCTCCCGAATAAACCTTGAGTAACTTGAATTCATCTAACGATCCTTATTTAACCTAAAAATCTTAACACGATCCAACGATCGTCATGAATTCAGCTATTCAGGATCTCGGGCCTTTCATTTCGATCTTCGGGACTTCAGGTTATTTTCTTTTTCCCATTTCCCAATTATCTCGAATAAACCTCGAGTAAATTGACTTCATCTAACCGTCCTTCTTTAACCCTGAAATCTTAACACGATCCAATAGTTTTCAGGAATTCAACTATTCAAGAATTCTGGTTCAATTTGAACTCCTGAATCTTCAATCAGACGACCACGACTCTCTCCTTCTTTACATAAGTTTCCTATGTGATCCAACAATCAGATTTACATCTGAATTCTGGATGAACAACTCCAGTTGCTTGATATGTTTCCACCTATAAAAATTATCTTTCTGAAACCTTATCTCCTGCGCGACTTCAAAATTACTATCTCTTCTGAGCTTTTGGAAAATGTTCTTCTGCACCATGTTTGACATCAATGAAAATATTGTGCCACTGTGTCCAACACTAACATCCTCAGTTCTTCTTCAAAATCAGTGAGCACTATATCTGAGTGTTGTCCTTCCAACTCTTCTTTTTCCACTACAATAACAAGCTCTTTCATATCTTCATCACTTGATAAAAAGTGATCTATGTACTGATAATTTTCATGAGACAATGTTGTATCCTCCTTCCCTATGACACAATTCTTCCTTTTTCTTTCTTTACTACCTACAAACACAAACCAATGATCGATTATAAAACTATGAGACTTTGAATTATTTGTTGATTCTTCTAGCATCATCTTGATCCACTCCAATGCAACATCAAATTCCTCATATGCCTCTCTTGGCATCATCTTCTTGTGATGGTCTGAACACCTCATCAGACTCTCATCAGCATTTCCTTTTCAAAAAATTTATTTGCAATTTGTGTGTAGCCCTCTCCTTGTCTACCTTCATGAGATAACATCTTATCTCCCTTCATAAAAGAATTTTGATTATGTTATGTTGCCATGCTTTCAGAAATCATATGTCCATATTCGATAGTCTTTATGACAGTTCCATTTGATATTCTAATTTCTTCCCTTTCATAACATGAAGTCATACACAAAACATCATATTAAAAAACATAAGGCTCCCTAGCCTCATTTGATATTTCTATCAGCACATCCTTATGTTGATCTAGATTTCCCAAGTAATTCATGAGACTCAACGTGTCTCTCTCCTTTCCTATCATCTCTAAGGATATCTCCTTGATATGGTTGATAAAGTTAAATTCTTTGATCCAAGTGGATATCGGTGGCCACCCACCTTTTTTGACTGGCTCAAAACAGTTTTCTAGCAAATTTGACAATTTACTATTTTTAGCAGTTTTTAACTTCCGGGGCCATTTTGAGGGCCCAAATTAAGGTTTTTAGAGATGTAGGTTCTCAATAATTTCTAAATGAATGATTGATCCCCCAAAATTAATCTCCTCGACGATACCTTTCCAACGAGCTATCATATGCCTAAAACAGAGATCGTATGCAAAAGTTACGACCCCGGGAAGTTGATGTACTAACTTACCCAAACAGGGCCCACATGACTTTTGGCACTTCATATCCTAGGGTTAGGTTTTTGGATGTCTAGGAATTTTGGCATTCCTATTTTTGTAAAAAGGCCTTCAAAGCCTCATTGTAATCATCTTCTTGTGAATGCAAGTAGCCGTCACATCTCTTCTCAGAGATAAGCTGCCACCATTCTATCGAGTCTTTCACTTTGTATTTTATAGTCTCTGTACATTTATTTCATTAATATAAATCATGTATTATTGTATATCTGTGTTTATGGTTGAGTCTCTGATATATTTTTGTTATATTATTGAATATATGCGATATCTCTATGCATTTCTTTATTATATCTCTGATCTCATTTCGTGCCGAAAATAAACTGGATCATTCTTCCTCTTCCAGTGACCTTTGTCTAAAATTAGCTCCTTTGAGTTTCTCCTTCTTCAGTAAAGCACTCAACTTGAGCTTCAAGATCCTCAAGATTTTCCTCAGCTTCCTTGCAAATAATTGCATCATAGACCACTTGACTTTCTTCTTCACATTCCATCCTTGTATTTGTTTTTCCTCAATCTTCTTCTGTAGCAGTTGTCCAATGTAATTGAGTTGTACTTTTTACTTAGCCATTTCTTCGTCAATATCCTCTTGACTCATCTTCTTTATGCCATTTTCTTTTTCATATTTCTTTCCTCTATTGTGACTTCTTCCAGAACCTTTATAATCACAATAAATATCCATCTCCATCTCTTCTCTTGTGATCTCCTCCTAGTCCACTATGAGTTTCATCAAGCCTCTATAGAAAGTCTCCTCTACCTGCCACCTAATGCCTCACCAAGATTCCTCTTGAGCTTTGGCCTTTTGGTAGTAAAGGTTCTATCCACTGGAACCTTCTGAGCACTCCTCTACTCTTCTCTAGTTCTACACCTTCTCACACTCTCTAAGAACTCCTCTTGTTCTCCTCAGTTCCAATCCTCAAGTGGAAGTGTTACAACATCTGTTGTTGCAAGGTTATACCACAATTCTTCACTTGAGAGATATGCCTTACCTCTCTCCTTATGTCATGACTCTATTGGATGTTGACTGCTCATCACTACCATTCTTCTTCTGCTTCTACCTACAATCACAAATCTTCATAACCATAGTTAATTATAAAACATCTATACCTACAATATCTATTCATGATAGACTTGTCTTCCACATTCAATGAACTTGAAAGGAAAACTCCTTGTCACAATGCCTCTGTATTTCTCATATACTTCTCTATACATGTTGCCTCTGGATCAATTCGATCTTTTGTTGGCTGCAATATTTTGTTGTAGACTTCCACTATTCCAATTTCAAAGAAAAATTGTGCATCGATACCAAAAATGATGACCTCCCATCCTATGGTTTCCCACCGATGCAGACTTATTGAAATTCAATTCTGCTAAGCTCAAGGATCTCGAGCTTTTCTCAATTTTTTTAACTGCGCAGACCCAAAATTTGTTTAACAATGTTTGATTCTTTGTTATTTCACACAGTTTGCTAGTGCTCCAAACCCATCACTTGTCTCCATAATACCTCCACCATAACCGCGGGCTCATACACTTAAGCGCTTATCCTTTTTCCCTCACGATATTATCAGACTCATCAACTCTCGATCCGAGTCATTGATCGTCAACATGATGGATGATCCATAGCATGCCTCAAACTATTCTAGCCTCCAATCCTCTATTGTCAATCTATCGAAATCGGATGGTATGGATTTGATGTCCATCAATCAACCCAACGCGATATTCCTTCGATACTCCTCTTCGATACCTTTTTCATCACTACATAAGAATAGATCCTAAAACAATTATGTCATGACACTCGCACGTGGATGTCACGTGTCAACCTCTTATTTGTCGATCTGACTGTCACATGTCTCTTTCTCATTCTCCCACGTAACCACCATGTGTCACAATTTCATTCATTGATGCCACGTCCAGGCTCTGTTAGTTGCCACATGTCACTCTAGTGACCTACCACATGTCTATTCCTCATTCGTTGATATATTCAATTACAAATAGATCTCCATCATCTATCAGTGATGCTCTGTCGTAATTCCTCTCACTGTTGGACTCGGATGGTCCTGCTCCGACATCAAATGGGATATTGTCACACATTCCCTCCTTAACCCTTGACCAGGGTCACTCCGAATCCATCATAAGCATCTATTGGATCTTCCTTCACCAATATGAATCGTTGATCAGAATTATACTCTTTCATACTTTTGGATAGTCATTTGATCACTTCCACATGGGGACTAGATATCCATCAATCTCTCTGCTCTCTGATCAATCTACACCATAGATCAGAACTCCTTTTTGGAGTAATTTTTGATCAGACACTTTGAAACATCGACACTGAAGAAACTTTTACTGTTGCTTCAGACTCCGATCACATGACTGCTCCTAACCGTCGATCATATAATTAGGTTTCTCGATCTATATCGTCGATCAAACTGTTAGTATCGGGGTATTTATCAGTTGATATACTTCCATATGCTACTTCAAAATTATTTAAGACTCTTTGCATTGGACTCCGAGTCCTATATTGATTCAGTCCATCAATTCATATAGATCTATTCCTAAGATCTAATCTCAATCATTCCTTCTTAATACAAGAACAAGGAATATGGGCATAATAATCAATGGTCACAATTGACTACTGATCTTCATCGGATGGCTATTGTTCCTTCTTTCCTACAAATGGGTTTCTTCCACTATTCTTTGAATGGTTTCAACCTTCAATCCCTGACATACAAACATAAAATAAGTTTGTTCCATGATCTTGCTGTGATTTAACCATGAACTCAATTGCCCCATTCACACCTCGGTTGCATCAATCTCTCTGATGATCGATGGTCTATTTTGATCCGACCTGCACCAAACACTCTGCTACAATTATGAAACCTACAAACGCATAATAAGGGGGATTTATCACTATTCTAAGGTTAGGACTTGAAAACACTCAATATCACATATATTTCACACACCCTACCATGCACAAAGGTCTCAAACAAACAATTCTAGAACCACTCGAAATAGAGTGATTTTACTATTCCATCATACACATATTGTACATAGAGGTTACATAAGGCCTTTCTCCTCTAATGGAATTTCACACTCACATTATTGGCCTAATTCTATATTCAATTGGCCACCCCTTCCTGGCATGTTTCTACATTCATTTGGACACACTCATGCCCATAGGCTTACGGTTTTTTATACAAAAGATCCCGAAACTATACTCTGTTTCAGATTTGAAAACTCTCACATAAATCCCTAGGATCCTCTAAATCCACTAAATCCTCATTCTAGATCCACAGTACACTAAAGAGAGATACAACCAACCCTAATATCTCTCTAAGTCCTCACAACTCTCGATATCTGCTCATCAAAGGCAGATTCGACTACATAACATCATTCCCAATTCAACAATCATCAAAAGCATATTTGATTACATAACATCATTCCCATTTCAACAAACCCTTTATTAAGGAATTCTTCTAGAAATCATTAAACATTGAATTTACAATAATTCAAGCTTAGGGAACCCACTCTCTTAGAAAAAAAAAGACCCCTCGAGAATAATCAAATGTGCTTGATTTTGGAGGCAGGATGCTCCTACATCATGTTGTTTCCTGATAGTTTTCCTAACAGTGAGTTCCCTTAAGTTACTATTATTGAGATTACCAGTTACATGTGCTAGAGAGACCCTGATAAATGAATGAGATTACTCATGGATTGAGAGTAGTGAAGGGGTACATTCCTTGGGTTATTGAGGTTGACATGAAGAGATTTGGAGAAAATTCAGAATAGTTGTAGGAGAATACCAGTGGGTTGTGGGATTTTTTGAGATGTGAGTGGACAATGAGATACCACCCTCTTGTTGTGGATTCCTAGCCTTGGATCGAGGGTGACTTGCTGTTGATATTTGGAACAACAAGTGTATGGTTGGGTGGAACATTTGTCCCAAGCAGTTGGTTGCACAACTATTTTAAAAGATAGGCGGTTATCTAGTTTTCTGAGTTTAACTACTATGTGTTTTAATCTATGTATGAAAATGAATTATATGTTGTTGCGATGAATTTATTAGCTGCATTTATGTGTATTTAGAATGTTGTAGATTCATTTAATTAATGGTATCAAAAAATGGTTGAATCTATGTGTTTTCTTGTAGTTGGTAAAATACAATATATGGTAGCAATTTTTATTTTTATTTTTAAGTGTATTTTGCATGTAATGAACCTCAGTTAAGCTTGGTAACGTTACATATTGGTATCAGAGCAGAAGGTTCAATACTGAGCTTGTATGGACCTGCATTACCCCAAGGACGAGCCCCAATTGTTTTATGAATTGTAAACATGTTTTGTAGGGTGGTGAGCCAAGCAATTATAAGCTGGTAGGCCTATGTGTTAGTAGGCCAGAGAACCTAGGTGTTAAAGGCCAGGAGCTTGTTTTGTACATGTAAATATTCATATCATTAATATAAAAAAAAAAGCATCGTTGCGTGTAGATCGACCACGATAAAAGAGAATGGGGGACTAAGCTCCACTAGGCTGGGTAAGGGAGAGGGGGATGAAAGGTTGGAAAGAGGGGCTAAGCCTAAGGGAGTTAAGTCCAAGGGAATAATAATTTATTATTATTCCAAAAGCTGCTTAAAAGGATATTTTTTTATCCTAAGTTCCTTGGGGGAAGGACAGGTGACTTCCAAAGGGAAGGAACGTGCTTCATAAGCGACAAGTGTCGGCTCAGGAACATGCAGTCTTAAGGGGGGGGAATTCTTGTTGTTGGGGGTCACTCACACACTCACTCATGTGCAGGACGCACACACTCACGCAGGCAGGGAAATTCATGCAGAGAGTTTTGGCTCTAATTCTTTCATCATATTGGCTATGCTAAACCAGTTTTCCCCATCTCTCCTCACGAGTTCACTCGCACACTGAGCAAGCCCGTATCCATCCATTTCCACCATTGCTGAACCGTGACCATTTTTCACCTATGTAATTTACTAAGTCATCCTTTTCCTTACTTGACTTAGTTGTTGTGGATTGAAGAAGCAGGTTTTCAGGCCTATGAGCAACTCTCTCTCCAGGTGAGGGAGGTCATTGTGGATTGAAGAAGCAGGATGTCAATCCTGTGAGAAACTCTCTCCAGGTGAGAGAGTGTGCTGAGGAAGTGATTTCTCTTGGAGGGAGTCTCGTAGCTGCTACAGAGATCTAAGAATTTCGGTCCGACCTATTGCTGAAGCCCAAGGTAAGGGAGGTGGAGCACATGATGAACCGTGTGAAAGTGAAGGTGTATACTCCTCGGGTGGGACAGACATGTGGGGAATGAGAGTTTGTGAGCAGTGGGCGTAAGTGGATCATGAGAGAGAATCCTTCCTCTTAAACTGTGTGAATTTCCCATTGACCTTGCCT
>JZKD02S2307678.1:103070-119100 GCA_000966675.3 Picea glauca | reverse complement strand
GGGTAGCGTTTCCCGGTAGTGGTGTTGATGGTCGAGGACATTACAAAACTAATATCAGTGCAAAATTGGCAGAATTTCATTGTTACAAAGTTTCACCTATGAATTATTTGGAAAAAATGATGAAAACAAAGTGAAATCCCCAAATTTATGAGTAAATTCAAGTCTAAATTTCCCTCAGAACATCTAAGAGATGATTAAGCATGTTAATATGCAGGTTGCAAAGATA
The DNA here is from genome assembly GCA_000966675.3 of Picea glauca. Lineage (NCBI taxonomy): Eukaryota > Viridiplantae > Streptophyta > Pinopsida > Pinales > Pinaceae > Picea > Picea glauca. The sequence continues at coordinate 118,874 of JZKD02S2307678.1, read as the reverse complement.
AATTCAACTTCGTAGGTCAAAATTTATGTTTTAATGGAAACTAAAGAAGTTGAGGAAGTTTGATGGATCGACGACCAAGACTACGTTTGATTTTGTGATCAACAACCCAGATTCATTCTAGACCAATAATTTTTTTTTATATGTTTTCGAAATTAGCAAAATGGAGAAAATCGATGGCCAAGATCCATTTTTCAGAGTTTGAAAAAATGGTGCAAATCAATGGTTGAGATCCATTTTTGGAGTTTGGAAAAATGGATCAAATTAATGGTAGAGATCCATTTTTTGAGTTTGGAAAAATGGAGCAAATCGATGGTTGAGATCCATTTTCAGAGTTTGGAAAAATGGAGCAAATCGACAGTTGAGATCCATTTTTGGAGTTTGGAAAAATGAAGCAGATCGACGGTGGAGACTCATCAACAGAATTGGGTGAAGTATGGTGAATCAACGTTCAAGGTCATTTTGACTAGGAGATCGACGACCCAAATTCATCCTAGATTTTGGTTGAAAATTTTCTAAGTGTTGGAGTTCAGAGGAATTCATGAGTGAATTTAGTCGACCAAAATAAATCACTAATCATTGAAGTTTGGATCAAAGAAATCGATGAAGTGTTTCTTTCAACCAAGAGAAATCATTGATGGTCGGTTCGATGAAATTGGCGAAGTGTTTCATTCGACCAAGAGAAATTTTTGATCACAAATAAAGATAAACATGAGGATGTTGTGCCATGCCACATCAACATCGACGTGTCATGCCACATCGGTATCTATGTGTCATGCCACATTAGAACATATGTGTCATGCCATGTCAGCAAGATAAATTGTTGATCAATGATGGTTAGGTCGGAAAAATTGGTGAAGTGTTTCATTTGTCCCAAAGAAATTGTCGATTGTTGATGGTTGGGTCATTAAAATTGGCGATGTGTTTCATGTGTCTAAAGGAAATTGTCGATTAACGATGGCCAAGTTAGAAAATGTGACGAAGTCTTGTAATGGACCTCAAATTTACAAAATAAAAATAAAAAATCTTTCCATGGCATAAATCAATTTCATTTAAGCTTAGATTGTAAAAACAGGAACGATTCAATTCTGACCGTAAGGATATTATTACACCCACCTAATCTACTTCAAACAGAAATCTTCTGTGGGTAAAAGATCCCTCCATGTTTATGTTCCTTCCCTTATTTGTTGCACCCTTCCAGCATACTCAAAGTAAGAGAGGGAAACGAACTTAGCTCGAAGGAGCCTCCGTTGTTCAGAGAGAGAAAAGGATATCACCCTGAAGTATTCTGAGCGAGGCAGAGAGAAAAATCTTCTCGCAAGGGTCAAGATCCAGTGGAAAAATTCCAAATCCTCCTCGTCGGATATCTTTAGAAGAATGAACGGTGATAAATTGTCGGGAAAAGGACCGAAATCCAGTGGACCGTTAGATCCCATAGATCTGTGCGGAAGTTAAGGCTGATCGATCAAAACTAAGGAGGGTAATGATCAGATGCCTTTAAGGGAATGGATGGTGGAAATTTCATTGGGAAAGTACCAAAATCCCATGAACCGTCGAATCTTAAAGTTCTACATGGATGTTAAGGCTGATCGATCAAACCTTAGGAGGGTAATGATCAGATGTCGTTAGAGGAATGAACGGTGGAAAATTCATCGGGAAAGTACCAAAATCTCGTGAACCGTTGGATCTTAAATTTCTACGCAGATGTTAAGGCTGATCATTCACAAGCTTAGGAGGGTAACCACCATTGGATGAGAAACAACAGGAGCCGTTGATCTCGTTCTTCGGATTTCCGCCAACAACCCGCATTTTCAGGATTTCAGAATTCGGGGTTTCGGGGTTTCAAATGTCAAGAAACAATGCAAAACATTTATCGAAGTTCCGAAAAGGTAAAGGTGGGACTTGCATTTTCGGGATTTCGGAATTCAGGGTTTCAGGGTTTCAAATGTCAAGAAACAGCGCAAAACATTTCTCGAAGTTTCAAAAAGGTAAAGGTGGGACCCATATTTTTGGGTTTCGGGGTTTACTAACTCCCGATGCAAAACATTACACGACATCAAACGTCGAATCGTGAAGTTACGAAAAAGGTAAGGGGCCCATCCAATATCGGGTTTTGGCGTTTGGAAATTCTTGATGCAAGAACAACATACCACGGGAATCGTCGAATCCCAAAATTCGGTCGACTGTGGGGCCACTTTAGGTTTTCGGAGTTTGCACGAACAAAAGGACTCCACACAGGTTGAATCGATAAACTCCGAAGGTCGGAAAAGGAAAGGAACGTGAATAGAGTTTACAAACTTAGTAATTTTGTTCCTGACAATATTCATATAGTTAGATTTCAGAACTTACAGCATAACCTCCACTCCCAAATATACCAATATTCAGCATTGATTTTACTCATAAAACACATACAAAAAGAAAAGTAACAAGGAAATTAATTTAGAGGGGATTTCTTTCAGAGTTCAACCATGCATAATCCTTTCAGCTATCATAACGAATAAAAAGGACAATTTCTATCTTTCGTTCAGAAAGGGATCACTAGCGGTTAGATTTACCATATGTTCTCTGTCAGTCTTTAGGCTTCATGAATTTGAACTAATTTTTCCTACACATTATTATCTATCATAATTAGGATATGCATTACATCCATGATTGAATCATTCACTAGAGAATGGAAATATTTTAGTTTTGATTAAACACAGACATTGCATCGGATATAAAATCATTCAAACAGAAAATGGAAATCATTCCAGTTCCAATTTAACAAATATATTGCATCAGATATAAAATCATTCAAAATAGAGAAGGAGAAGATTTAACATATCTGGACCAATTCGCGGGAAGACAAAGGTAACAGCCACGTTCCTCCCAACCGTAGAATAGGGCAGCCAAAATCACTTGCCCGATTCACCCCCTAGCCTGACCATGAATCCATGAGGGCTAACTTGGAAACTCCTCCTCAGCTATGTCCTTCAATTCAAACAATTATCCTCTTGCCTCACACTTACTCAACAGTGCTCATAACAACAAGACAATTTGGTTTTCAAAAAAACTCCTCTTGCCTCACACTCAATCTGCAGTGCTCATAATAGCAAGAGAGTTTAGAAATCCTTTCCTAGCATACTTGGCAGCGTCCTGCCTCCTCGCATATTCTATTTATCCATTTTTGCCCAGGTCTTTTCTCTCCTTTGGGGATTTTCGCAGCTTTTCTTAATCCCTGATTTTCAGGGGCTGCTAGTGGCCAAATCTCTGATTTTCCACTTGTAATCATCATCCCAGAGGCAGTTCCAACTTGTTCCCCACTCATGGAGTCACGGTCAAATGATTTTAACATCGTTGTTCCATTTGTCCTCCTGCAGTTAATATAATTATTTTGTTGTGATACAAGTGTCATAGTTAAATAGTTAGTTGGGTCCAAACATATCTCTGCCCAACAGTCACAATAATTAAATACAATTATTAAATTCAAAATTCAGAATTGCCATAAATGGCAAAAATTTTCCAAATTCAAATTTGCCAAAAATGGAAATAAATTTCCAGCACAAAAATAAAAATATTTATTTTTGGGGGGATGTCACAAGTCTTACAAGTCAATTGTCGAAGGGAACCGTCAATCGTTGATGGAGTTTCATATGGTGCAAACTGGATAGTTTGGGTTACTTCGAGTTGGCGATAAATGATGGATATTCATCCACGGCCTTGGAAAAAATTTAGTGGATCAACGATTGGGATTACTTCTTATTTTGATATCAACAACTTAGATTAAAAATTTATTATAACAGTAAATCAATTAATTTTCTATGAAAATTTTCAGATTTTTGAAGGTCATCAACTTGTAGGGGCCTTTTGAGGCCCTAAATAACACTTTTGGATAGTCTTTGTTATAGCTATGTGATAGATTTCCAATGAGCTATTCTAACATCAAAATAGAGCTAGTATGAGAAATTTGCAGGTGAAACAATATAGGGTATTAATAAAGTATTATTTTACTTCTAGAGGGAATAACTCCTCTCTCAAAGATTTGTTTGGGGTACAAGAGTAATATATGAAAAGCCCGTGGACCATAGAAGACATACATGGAATTGGATTTGGAATATGGGTCCCTAAATTTGTTCAGGATGGAAGAGAAGGCACCTATAGAAATAAGGGGTAAAAACGAGAAAATAGTCTAAAATTTTGCAAACCATAACTTTCTGCTCAGAGCTCAAATTTGAGAAACTGAGTAGTCAATGGAAAGATAGTGAAAAATATAATCATCCCGTGAACCTAGAAAATTGATTTTAGCAGTAGAATTTGTGGTCAACTCAAAATAAGATTATCGGTGGACTTAAAGAGAAGAAAATTATGCATTATTTTTTTTCCAGAGCTATGAATACCCATTTTTTTGTCTAGCAAGAATTTATTGCATGCACATTTTCTTGCAGAGTTAGAGGTACAAGAAGGAATATTTGGTTCCCATATGAGAACTAGAAATATGGATTATTCCCAAGGGTTCTATATCCATGAAGAGGAAATAAAAAGGATATATGTCAGCATGGGAAATGTTGATATTGAGTCCAATGGAAGAAAAATCAAGGTGGAGCATGTGGAGCTGGTTAAAACTATGAGAAGAATTCAAAGGGAAGTGAAAATCTATAGGGAGGATAATGAAACAATGATGAAAGCTCAGGAAGAGATACTTCAAAGTATGAGTATTCTACAGAGGAAAATCAATAAATAATATGGCACAACTAGTTTTAGACAAGTGGCATCATCTATATCCCATGGTAGAAGGGATGCTCACAGGGATGACAGGAAATCAAGGAGTATGAGTAGGCACCATCATTCCCTCGAGAAATCAACTAGAAGAGCTCGTGCAAGTTTGGGTCTAGGGAGAATCCTAAGTGTGTCTCTTGTCAGGAGGCATAGAAGAAGTCCCAAGTCAGACATTTTTCATGGTGAACTTAGGCAAATCAAACGACCAAATTTTAATGGAGAACATAGAAAGGGAGAAGAGGTTGAAGCATGGATGTTGGAAATTAATAAATATTTATAGTTGCATGATTACCCCTCAATGGTAGAAACTTGAATTCCAACCTACCACTTGCAATTAAAGGCAACCGTGTGGTGGGATTAACTTAAGCAAGTCAAACACTTTGATGAGAAGAAGGCCCCATGGAGGCAGTTCAAAGGATATTTCCAAGAGAAATATTTGTCAGAGAATTACTATGAAAGGAAGATGAAAGATTTATTTGAACTTGAGTTGGGAAGAATGACAATGGATTAATATGAGAAGAGACTATTTGATTTGTTTAAGTATGTGGGATTCATAAATGACGAGAAGGTCAAAATCCAATGATTTATGAGTGGGTTACCCTCCTTCTACATTGACAAGATATAATATGATAACCCTATGACTTTGGAGGAGGCCATAAGGAGAGTAAAACATCTTTACGATCATAGAAGAGGGAGGCCAGTCTTTGAAAAATCTTGGAATGACAAGATGAAGGGTAAAAAGTAGCAAAGGCAGAAAGGTTTTAAGAAACCCTTTTTCAAAAATAACTCCCAAGAAAATCAACAAGGATAGTTAGCCCAAAATGAACCCAGGATGGTATATTCATTTGGAAAAAGTCCAAGACAACAACCCATGAAGTGTTGGGGATGTGAGGGAGATCAATTGAATTGAGACTTCCCTCATGAGGGAGAAAGGATGAGGATTGTGCATAATATTCAAGAGGCTGAAACAATGGGAGGAAACATGCTAAGTATGTATGCAGCCTTGGACAATAAACAAGAAGAGTATCAATCCCTTATGATTGAAAGGTAAGATTGATAAACATCCCATATCAATTTTAATTGATTCTGGAGCTATCCATAGTGACATAAATCTGAAAATTGTTGAAATATTTCACTTACAAAGAACTAAGCATAAGAAATATTGGTTAGTTTAGTTATCCATAGGGGCTAAGAGGAAAATTATTGAGATAGTTAAGTATATTCCAATAGAGATGAATGGAATCACAAAGGTGGATGTGAACATCATACCATTGGGCTCATATGATTTTCTAATTGGCATGGATTGGTTGGAAAAACACTATGTTGTCCTAGAATGTTACAACAAGACAATCACTTGTCTTGATGAAGAGGGGAAGCAAGGAAAGGTTCAAGGCATTCAGAGATAAATCATTCACACACTTGAGACAATTTTTTTTATGTTATGTAAATTATCAAATTCATAAATTTTTGAAGGAAAAATAAGCCTTCCCAGCTTACACAATTCACAACAAATATTAGGAAAACCTTGTCCTATGAAAAATTAAATTTAGTAAACTTTACCCAGGACAAATTCCAATTTTTCAATGTGTTGTAGGTCACTTGTACGGCTCGCCGACGTCAGCCTGTACGGACCTATTTTCTGCCCAAAATTCACACATGCAGCTTGGAGAAACCCTCCACATGTGTGGTTGTTCTTTTCAAGTCACACACGTGACTATACAGTCATGTCTGTACCACACGTGTGAATGTACAGACTATTGTACTTGCATGTGCAAACCTGTACAGACTACTGTACGATTTTTCCACACATGCGAACTTTCTCTCTCCTCATGTACGATTTCTTTTCTCTTCCTCTCACATGTGTGGCCTCTCTTGGCTGGAAAAAATCAAAATCCTTCCTTATCTGAGAAAAGAAACAATAATCTCCAAGAAGCCTAGGCCATATTGCCAAAATTGTAGAATTTATCTTGTTGAAATTTCCAAGCTCCTAGCGCAAGTACATACTCACTTATGCTAACTCCATAATGACATAATGATATTTGTCACAATCTCTCCTATCCTTATATAAGAATATAATGAGTTAGTTTAGGAACTCCTTCTAAACTCAACATTAAATTATAATATTTTATTCCTCTTTGTGGTTGTGAAACCCCATCACAAGCCCACAAAGCTCAGCACCAATCCCATGAAGATCTAGCCTCATCCCAAGGGCATTCTCATTGAAACAAAAGTGTAATCTGGTGCCAATGAATATTCCCACATGCCTGACACCATGGCTCCTAGTGGGAATACTGTCAATTTTCACATGCAACTCTATGTGACTAATTTCAAATATGAAAATTGCGTCCTAGTGATCTAACAATAAACCCTAGTTGTTATCACTGAACAATTTTACACTGAAATTACGATAGAAAATTTACAACAGCGGAAACAACAATATCATAGATGAAAAATCAACAACCATGAGATACAATTTTTTTTTCTTCTGTAAATTTGTTAATTTCAGAAATTCTAAGGGAAAAACCAGCCCTCCCAACCAATACAAATTCACCAAAATATGAGGACAACCTTATCCTCTAAATAACCAGAAAATCAGCAAAATACAAGATCAATAAAATACCCGAAAATTTCCTCTACCTGCAAATATGTTGCAGCCACCTATATGGCATGTCGACGTTATCTGTACGGACTACTAAAATGCCCAAAAAAATAAGTCACATGTGCGGACTGAAAACCATTACATGTGCAACCCTCCTTCTCTCACACATGTGTAACTATACCTATTATTTTCTCCTCACACATGTGATTGTATGAATACCTCACATGTGTGGTATGTTTCACATGTGTGACTGTAATTTCCTCCCACACGTGCGGCTTGAAGATCCTCTATTACTCACACATGTGCCCTCGCTGAAGAAGAAGCATTCCTTAGCTAAGACATAAACAAAAAATCCTCCTCCAAACCCCAGGCCATATTTTCCATAATTTCATAATTTCCCTTGTTGAAATTTCCAATCTCTTAGAACAAGTGCGTACTCACTTATGATAAATCCATAATATCATAATGATATTTGTCACAATCTCTCCTCTCCTTTTATAGGAGTTCAATGAGTGAGTTTAGGAGCCCCTCCTAAACTTAACAATTAATTTGAATATTTTAATCCTCTTTGTCGGTGTGGCACCCCCACACAAGCCCACAAAGTCCATAATCTTTCCCATAAGGCCCTAGCCTTATTCCAAGACCAATTTTATTGAATCTAAAGGACAACTAGGTGCTAACGAAGATTCCCACATGCCTGACATGTTGGCCTCTTGTGGGAATACCTCCCGGAGCTACAAAAATCAACACTCCCTCTTAGCAAGGGATGTATTCCATCATCCATCACTAGGAAGTATCTAGGTCTCCCATATTGGTTCTACTACCTCATGTACTCCAAACCTCTTGAATAACTACTCCCTCTATCACTGAGGAAAATCCCACTACAACAAATGGGTCCTCCATGGAGGATACACTAGTCTTATAAGCCTCCTACTTCAAAGCTTTTTGTTTGACCTCCTCAAACCATGACACTTGTATGGAAAAGTTTCCTCTTCCATCTGTCCCTGAAGGTAGATTCCCTCTATATGAGTGATGCTCCCTCTAAGCTTGTTGAATCCCCATGAAGTCCAATTTCCTATGAATAGTCCTGGGAGGTTTCTCCTCCCCACTAGGTTTTGAGGGTTGTCTCCCTCTAAAATCTAGCTCCCTCTAAACCTGTGCTACTGGTGGAACTACCTGCCCCACCACTAGTGGAGATACCTTCTCCCTCTGAACCTATACTAATGGTGGGGATACCTACCTCACCATTGGTGGATCTACCTGCTCCTTTTCTATATCTCTGCTCCTATTGGTCACAACACACATATGATGGCCCCTCGACCTATATAGGTTTCCCTCTCTAAATCCAAGTAATACTACAAATATGAAGCTACATCATATGGGAACAAGAAACATCTATCCATCTCAAAATAATATATGGTAGCCCTTCCTCTCAATATTCGAGACTAAGAGAACACTCCTCCTGAGTTCTATCACCCATAATACATTTGACACCTTCAACACCTCACCTGACTCCAATTGGAACAATACTATACCAGATCCTTGTACTGCATGCTTGGTTCTCGTACCAAGCTCCACACACAAGTCTGATTTAGTCTCTATGAAAGTGTCAAATAACTCTCTAGCACCTGTCATATGGCAAGAGGCTTCGCTATCCACCAACTAAATACCCCTATTGGAAACTAGACCTGAAAGGGAGGAGACCAACAATATCTCCCTTTGAAACCTATCAACAACCTCATCAACCTCCGTTGTTGATGCATGCTTCCTTCTTCCCCTTCCCTTCCAGTGTGGACACTGTGAAGCATAGTGGCCATCGTCATGAAACTCAAAACATCTAATCTTACTAAGATTCTTCTTCTGTCTTGGTTCTGGAGATGCTTATCTCTCAAGAGAAGACCTTCTTTCAAAAGAACCTCTTCTTCCCTTCCTAGTGCTAGATAGAAGGGCCTGGTTCTCATCACTACTACTCTTCACCATACCATCCATATCATCCCTAGACAATAACCAAGTATTCTCCTAGATACAATCAGTTCATAGTCTATCAAATTCTGGTAACTTTCTTTCATGCATAGATCCCCTACACAAATGGTTCCCAATACCTTGGAAGACCTCTCAATTCCACATTCACCAACTCAACATCCTCCACCTTATCATCGATGGCCACAAATTGATCTCATATCTGTGTAATCTTCATAAGGTAGTTCACAACCATGTCCTCACTGGACATCTTGACAAATTGAAGTTAATGCTTCAAATGCAACTTCTTGAATGTATTCTCGTTATGGTATAGACCTACAAAAACATCATGCATTTCATGGAAGATATCTTATCAACAATGTGAGGAATCAAGTGATCCTTCACAAACTCTAGTAACACCCTCTTGGCCTTCACTTCCTTCTTCTTGTGAGTTGCTAATTCATGTGGATTAGTAGGACTAGAAACCACACTCTCAACATACTCCTTGAGATCATTATCTTCTAACAGATGGAGAAATATTTCCTTCCAAGCCAGAAAATTGGTTACCCCTTCCAACCTGTTCTCAATCTTCAATGTATTCACCATTTTGACTTTCCCAGAACAAGAACAACAATCCTGTAGTGTTGCAATAAAAATGTGTCTCAAGATGATCCCCTTATATTAAAATCCCAAGCTTTGATACCATGTCAATTTTCACATGCAACTCTATGTGACTAATTTCATATTTGAAAATTTCTTCCTAGTGATCTAACAGTAAACCCTAGTTGTTATCACTGAACAATTTTACACCGAAATTATGACAGAAAATTTACAACAATATAAGATATGAATCATCAACAACCATGAGACACACTTTTTTTGTTTTGTAATGTTTTCAATTTCATAAGTTCTAAGGGAAAAAACAGCCCTCCCAGCCAATAAAAATTCACCAAAATCTGAGGACAACCTTGTCCTCCCAATAACCAGAAAAATCAACAAAATACAAGCTCAACAAAATACCCATAAATTTCCTCTTCCTGTAAATATGCTACAACCACATGTAAAACCTATTGACGCCAGCCTGTACGAACTACTAAATTGTCCAGAAAAACCACTCATGCGTGCGACCTTAAAACACTCACATGTGCGACCCTCCTCTCACACATGAGGACCTGTACCTGTTGTTTTCTCCTCACACATGTGGTTGTATAGATTCCTCACACGTGCGACATGTTCCACACATGCGATTGTACTTTCCTCCCACACGTGCGGCCTAAAGATCCTCTCTTACTCACACGTGTTCCCTCTCTCAGCTGAAGAAGAAGCCTTCCTTAGCTAAGAAAGAAACATAAAATCCTCCTCCAAACCCTAGGCTAGATTTTCCATAATTGCATAATTTCCCTTGCTAAAATTTCCAAGCTCATGATAAATCCATAATATCACAATAATATTTGTCACAATCTCTCCTCTCCTTTTATAGGAGTTTAATGAGTGAGTTTAAGAGCCCCTCCTAAGCTCAACAATTAATTTGAATATTTTAATCCTCTTTGTCAGTGTGGCACCCCCACAGAAGCCCACAAAGCCTATCATCTTTCCCATAAGGCCCTATCCTTATTCCAAGGCCAATTTCACTGAAACAAAAGGCTAAACCAATGCTAAGGAATATTCCCACATGCTTGACACCTTGGCATCTTGTGGGAATACCTCCCGAAGCTACAAAAATCAACAAATACCTCCAAAAGCTACAAAATCATCAACACTCCCTCTTAGTAAAACCTCTTAGAGAGGGAGGTATTCCATCCTCCAACATATGGATGTACCTCTATCTCCCACACTGGAAGTGACTATGTCTCCTGCACTGGAACTGATACCAAAATTGCACTACAATCCTCCTTACTGATTTCATCCTCTGTCATGAAGCAAATCCTACTATCCAATCCTAATGATTGGTTTCCTCCTCTATCACATAAACAAATCCTGCTCTCCAATCCTTCTAATTGGATTCCTCCTCTGTCATGTAAATGAGACTTGCTGAAAAGCATGGATCCTCCTAGGAAGACTTGTGGCTCCTAGAATCCTCACACTTCTAAGCCTCCTGCCTAGCATCCTTGACCCATGACACTTTCCTATTAGTATTGGAATATTCCTCTCTCCCACCTGGACCTGAAGGGTAACTCCCTATGAATGGATGAATCTCTCTATGATCCCACTAAATCCCTCTGAAATCATGCTCCCTCTGAGTCTGCATACTCCCTCTAACATCTTACTTATTAACAACACTGGGAGGTTGCTCCTTCCCACCAAATCTTGAGGGATGAATCCCTTTGAAGCCTATTTGCAACCCCATTAACCTCTTTTGTTGATGTCTACTTCCTTCTTCCCCCTTTCCTCCATAGTGGACACTGTGAAACATAATGGCCATAACCATGGCAAGGAAATCACTTGGCCTTGCTAGGGTCCTTCTTCCTCCTAGGCTCTGAAGATTCTTCTCTCTCCGGAGAACCTCCTCCTTTGTTCTTCCTAGTACAGGAAACAAGGGTCTGATTCTCATCATAACTTCTCTTCTGCAAGCCATTCCTGGTCTCTAATTGAGTCTCCTCCTAGATACAATTGGTCCATAGTCTGTCAAAGTCTAACAACTTATCTTGTGCACAAATCCCTTGCACAAATGGTTCCCAAGACTCGAGAATAACTCTCAATTCTACATTCACCAACTCAACATAATCAATTGTATCACTAATGGATGTAATTTGATCTCAGCTCTAATAAATATTCATAAGGTAGTGTTATTTTCTCTTAACTCATCATATGAAAGTATAGCCAATAATTTACTAAACTCATAAATTTATACATGCTGATATAAATATGAAAATTATGTTAATAACCTACAACTGAGTTATATAACAACAAAGTAAAAACATAAGCATACAGAGAACCAAGCACAAAATACACAAGGACACCAAATATACCGTGGAAACCCCAATGTGGGGAAAACCAACAAAGGAGTGGATTTTTATTGAGGCTTTTGAGAAACTTTTACAACAAGAACAATTCAGAAATTTCTCATAGAGAATTATGGGCAGAACTTAGCTCTCCACAGCCACCATAAGACCCAACTATATCAACACTCCTTGTTGTATTTGTACGACCTTTATTACATCATGTTGTTGACTGTAAATGTGGCCAGAATTCGACCTCGTTCCTTGCGAAAACTTACAACTAATTTTGGCATGTCCTAGATGAGGTTTTACGACCCCCTTTCACCCCTCTTATCTACTGCAAAAATCATCCTGAGTAAGGACAAATGTTGGTTTCTTGATATGGCATGATGATGGCCTCCTTCCTGCTTCCTTCAACACCCAAACTATCCCTCCTTGGCTTGCTGCTTTCCCTAGCATAACTCACCCTCCTTCCTTAGCCTCAAGCACCCTCCCTTAGCTCACTTTCTCAACTCACAAATGAGAATGTATGTACTTCACACCCTCATCCCCTTCTTTTATCCTTCAATTAGCCACCTTGATTCCTTGAGATGTATTCCCAACCATGCCTTCAATGGCTAAGATTGAGCCACCTTCTTTGGGCTAGACCCCACACTCCACTAAGTGGAGTGCCCCACTTAGATAGGGTCCCACAAAGCACTCAGCTGGGAACCCCCTTTTCTTAGGCCCCACATTCCACTCAAGACTGAAATTTTGTTGATTTCCTAAGTTAGACTTAGGATGAGATAAATAAGGTTGATCCGGGCCTTTTATTGTGTCCATCAGCTAGCCTAGGACACCTAGGCATAGTTGAGACACCTACCGAGCTAAAAAACTAACAGGTAGTTCACGACTGCATCCTCACTAGACATATTAACAACTTGAAGCTCATGCTTCAAATGTAACTTATTGCCTGTATTCCCATTTTGGTATAAACCCACCAAAGAATCATACATTTCCTTGGCAGATTTATTCTCAAAAATGTGAGGAATCAGATGATCTTTCATGAATTCTAGCAACACGTGCTTGGCCTTTACTTCCTTCTTCTTATGATATGCCAATTCTTGTGGATCAGTAGGACTTGCAACCACACCCTCAACATATTTTTTGAGGTCAATCTCCTCCAACAAAAGAAGAATCTTGGCCTTTCAATCCTGAAAGTTTGTTTCCCCTTTCAACTTGTCCTTAATATTCAAAGTGTTCACCATGGTGACCTGCCCAGAACAAAACAAGAATCCACAACAATAAATATGGTGTACTTGCAGCAACAAGTGTGTCTCACTAGATGACTCCCTCTCTTTCTTCAAAGTCTCAATGTTGATACCATGTCAATATTTCATGCAAATCTATGCAATTGATTTTAGATCAGAAAATTACTTCCAAGTGACCAAACAATAAACCCTAGTTGTTATCATTAAACAATTTTACACTGAAATTATTGATGAAAATTACAACAATGAAAAACAACAAGATCAAAGACAAATCATCCACTCACTTGAGACACAAAATTTTATTTCTGTAAATTGTCAAATTCATAAATTTCTAAAGGAAAAATCAGCATTCCCAGCTTACACAATTTCACCAAAAATCTGAAGACAACCTTGTCCTCTGAAAACCAAAAATAAGAAAACTTTACCCGAGACAAATTCCAATTTTGCAATCTGCTATAGGTCACCTGTACAACCTATTTATGTCATCCTATATGCACCTGTTTTCTTCCCAAAACTCACACATGGGGCCTGTAGAAACCCTCCACATGTGCATTTGTTCTGTTCAAATCACATGTGTAACTGTATGAACCTGTCTATCCCACATGTGTGACTGTATGGACTACTATACTCACACGTGCAGACCTATATGGATTGTTGTATGGTCTGTCCACACGTGTGACATTTATCTCTCCTCTTGTATGGATGATTTTCTCCTTCTCTCACACATGTGGCCTCTTTTCGCTGGAAAAAATCAAAAGGCTTCCTTGGCTGAGAACAAAAACAAAAATCTCCAAGAATCCTAGGCCAGATTGCTAAAATTGCAAAATTTCTCTTGCTGAAATTTTCAAGATCCTGGCACAAGTGCACACTCACTTAAATTAATTCCATAATGACACAATGAAATTTGTCACAATCTCTCCTCTCCTTATATAGGTGTCTAATGAATGAGTTTAGGAACCCCTTCTAAACTCAACATGAAATCAGAATATTTTATCCCTGTTTTTGGGTGTAACACCCCATCACAAGCCCACAAATCGCATCACCAAGTCCATGAAGCCCTAACCTCATCCCAAGGGTTTTTTCACTGAAACGAAAGTGTAATTTGGTGCCAATGAATATTCTCACATTTACGACACCATGGCCCCTAGTGGTAATACCTCCCGAAGCTACAAAATCTTCAATATGAAGACTACTCACAAGGCAACCAATATTTTAGAGATATACATGAAAGAGGTTGTTAGGATACATGGAGTTACCAAGATAATTGTTTCCTAAAAAGATCCAAAGTTTACGTCCAATTTTTTAAAATGTTTGTTTAAAGGATTTGAGACAAATTTAAATCTTATTACATCATATCACCCAAAATTAGATGGAAAAATAGAAAGGACCAACAAAATAATTGAAGACATGCTCAAAATGTATGTGATGGACCAACCATCCAAGTGGGAGGGCTACACATGCTTAGTTGAATTCGCTTACAATAATGGGTACCAAACCTCATTAAAAATGATCCCATTCGAAGCATTGCATCGCTGGAAGTGTGACACACTAGTAAGTTGGGATAACCCAACAAAGAGAGTCATTATTGTGCCATATTTGTTAAAAGAAATGGAGGAGAGCATGACAAAGATCAGGTAGAATTTAAATACTACCTAAGATAGGCAGAAGATTTATGCAGGCAAGAATAGATTTTTCATATATTTTAAAGTGGGCGAGCGTGTATTTTTAAAAGTGAAAGTGAAAATAAGTTCGCTAAGATTGAGTTGCTTCCCAAAGTTAGCAGCAATATATTGTGGGCCTTTTGAAATCATAGAGAAGATAGGGTCAGTTGCATACATGCTAGATTTTCCTACATCCATGAGAGTGCATAATGTACTTCATGTGTAATTATTAAATAAATATGTGCCTGACCCTAACCATATAATTGATTGGACTCTGATCCAAGTGGAACGTGAAGAATATTTATGGGTGGAACCAAGGTGCATTCTGGACTAGAAATTCGAAGTGCTCAGGAAAAAATAAATCGGCATGGTAAAGGTCCAAAGGACTTGCTACGGTCCTAAAGATGATACATGGGAGCATGAGGAAACAATGAAAGAGGAGTACCTACAGATTTTTGTCAATTTTGAAGGAAAAAAGAATGTAAGACTCAATTTTCGGTAGCTAGAGTTTCAAAACCACATATAAGAGTTTTCCTAGCCAACCTGTGTTGAGAACCTTGGTAAAATAATGGTACAACTCTATGGACTAAGAGTGGTGAAGGGGGTACATTCCTTGGGTCAGCAGGTTGATAGGAACAAGAGAT
>JZKD02S2307678.1:35599-64685 GCA_000966675.3 Picea glauca | reverse complement strand
GAAATTAGAAGTGGGTTAACCCTAAAATAAGGAAAGTGGGCCAAGTGACCTAGAAGATGTTTTTAAGGAAGCTACTTGGATAGTATAAATAAGAGGCAAGGCTCTCTCATTTTAAATAACACTTGAGCATATTGAATATATATAGGTGTCTGAGGTAACCGAGGATATCTAAGCTGGATTTCTGAGGGAATGTGAAGAAAATAAGGCCAAAATGCAAGGAAGGATAAATTTTTTTGATGGTGCTTCCTAAGGTATGTTATTTACAGGTCATCTCACCATTTTCGCTATAAATGTTTTTCTATAATGATTCAGACCATGAAATTGATATTCCATTGAGAAAACATACCCAAGTCTCTGTGGTAAAAAATTCAGCTTGTGCGTCATTGTATTTTGGGAGTTACACTCCGTGGAAAATAGGGTTTGTGGCTAGTCCCGAAACTAGTCAAAAACAGGGGTTTCGGGTAAAAATGTCATAACTTATTCATAACAGATCCAAATTCAGTGAAACAAAATGTGTTGGTTAGGTTACAATCTGTATTACTTTTTGTAACATTTTCATATCAATTCAATGAATATTTTGTTCGGGGCATACTCTACAAGGTTTCTCTTTAGAATAAGCCAAAATTCAGCAAGGTATGCCATTTTTTCTATAACTCCTTTTTTGAGAGGTTACAAGTAGTGACACCTGGAGGAATTGCATAAAACACACTGAATAAAATTGTATATAATTTTTAGATCTTTATACATTACAAGTTCAAAGTTATGATTACTTCAAGTTAGGGTTATTGAATAATCCAAAACTAGGCATGTGAGACTAAAGAAAATTTTGATGAAAATGCTAGTCTCTTGTTGTTAAAGTTAAAGAATTTTTGTAGGAACGTGATCATATACACCAGGTCTATTACATAGCTACAAATCATATTTGGATGATGAAATTGATGAGGGATTTTGGTTGAGGTACATGTTGATTACATGGTTGAGACAAGTAGTTGATGAGTTGGCACATACATGAGGTGTATAGTTGATGATGTTGATACATATTGATGAGTAATATTTAATGAGTATTTGACACATGATTGTTACATACTTGGTACATGGTTGGATGCACTTGTTTATGGTACAAGTTGATTACAGGTTTTTTGGTACAGGTTGGTGCATGGTTGATGCACTTGTTTATGGTACAGGTTGATTGCAAGTTGAGGTACAGGTTGATCCATGGTTGATGCATGGTTCAAATTTATTGGTATAGGTTTACAACGATATATCTCACAGTGATAGTGTGACATTGGTTCCATCATTCTACTTCTACTTCAGGGCGGTTGGACGGGGAAAGGATAGGTGGTTGTAGCCACCTTCCGGTTTTAGCCAGAGAACATAGGAGGTTGTAGCCTCCTTCTGGTTGTAGCCAAATAATTGGGGAGTTGGAGCTTCCCTCAGGTTGTAGCCTGAGAAACTAGTGGGTTGGAGCCTCCTTCCAGTTGCAACTGGAAAAAAAAGGAATTTGGTGCTTCCAATGAATGTAATTCTTCAAGACATATAAGAAAAAGAATTCTGTGGTTTTCTCCCGATTTGGGTTTCCACGTAAAACACTGGTGTACTATGTATGTGTGTGATTGTTTATTGCGTACTGCTCATTATTGGATAATAATTCTACATTGATATAAAATTTGAAGAAAAATGATTATAATTATACTATTACTGATTCACCCCCCCCCTCTCAGTGATCCAACACTAGCAACATCCACCAAACCGGCATGACCCATAAAGGGAAACAGGTATTGCTTCATGAGGTAACAACTTCGGTGTCATGGTAAGTGTCATTTTAATAATTGAAGCATTTGAGCATGTTACAAAGAGTCCTTTCTTGATTATGAAAACGTTTGCTTGGAAATTATACATTTTTCCTCATTCCACCTTGGTGGTTGACATGGTTTCCTAGTAAGTGCGTCACCCTCAAGAAAAGGGTTGCTACTAGGGGATTTCATTGAAGGGTAATTGTACCATTCCTGCACATACTTACCACTCTCCACACTTCTTCACTTCCATTTCCTCATCTTTTGGGTTTTCGGGCTTATTGTATCCAAGAAGTAATTGTACCTCATTTCATGGGAATAAGGGGTGAACGGCCCAGAGGTTTTGTCATTAGGAAAAGATAAAAGCCATAACTAATCCCTCTAGAATCTCTCCCTAAGGTCCTGAGATAAATGAAACACTTCTCCATAAAAATTAAAGACCTTTTAAAAAAAGAAAACACATAATTAGTAAATGTCCCGCTTATTGGGGGATTGCATTTGTAGTTTCCTTTACTTTCCTTGCATAAGGAACTCAATGTGTTGGACCATAATAAATCAATGGAAAATAAAAGGGCTTGGAAAAATTTTGCATTTCAAACGAGGTATGCAACACACCCTCTACAAAGGAACCCATAAATGAGACAATATGATCCCTTGTATGTTAAGAAACCCCATGCCCAAAAGACATACCCCCATCCAACTCATACTCATACTCATTTCCATGACTTAGAGAGAGTCTTCTTGGGAAACAATCCTTGACTTGGGGATTGATCTACCCAATAGGGAACCATGACAAGCCTCCCATACTTAAATTTGACAAATTTTATCATATCTTTGAGAATTTGTTAGTTTGAAAAGGGAGGATTTAATGCACATGTTTGAATCGTTCTTTTATTAAATGTGGCTTACTTGGCATCATAAATGTAATACCCCAAGTTTGAGCCCCTTTGAATTGTAATTATGTTTATAGGATGGTGAGACAAGTGTTTATAATCTGGGGGGCTTATGTATTATTGGACCAGAGAGCCTAGATGTTAAGGCCAGTGAGCCTATTTTTGTATATGTAATTATGCATATCATTAATATAAATACATCGCTGCATGTAGACCAACCACGAAGAAAGATTTATGGGGGAATAAGCTCCACTGGGAAGGAAAAGGGAAGGGGGATAAGAGGCTAGGAAAAGGGCTAATCTTGTGGGATTATCTCTAAGGGAATATTATAATATATTCCTAAAAGACTAAGGTTGGGAAATGACTCTTGTTATTCTAAGTTTCTTTGGGGAAAGGAATGAACTCTAAGTGGGAAGGAAAGAGCTCCCAAGAGAGCCATGTTTCAATCTTGGCACACACAATTTTATGTGGGAAATCAGTTCATTGGGAGGTTGGCTCACCATTCTTACCATTCGTCCCACGCACTCCCAGAGGTACGCACTAAACCATATTCACCATCGTTGACATTTGCAGCCTCTGAAACCTACAAACTCAGGGAAGATAACTTGTTCTTTTCCTGTGAAGCATAGTATGATTGCACTGTACTTGTTTGATCTCGTACCCTGCCTTAAGGTGGTCTGTTCCTGCCATCACCTGAGCCATACCCGAGCTCTATTTCTTCCATTTCTCTTAACTATTTGACTCAGGAGATGGACAAAAGAAGCAGGTTATCATGCCTATGAGAAACTCTCTCCAGTTGAGAGAGGTTATTGGGGAATTGATTTCTCCTAGAGGGATCCCAACAGCGGCTATAGTACTTTGAGAATTCTTGTTTTTCCTGTTGTTGAAGCCCTAGAAGGGAAGTTGAGCAGTCGATGGACTATTGAACAGTGAAGGTGCATACTTCTCGGGGTGGGAAAGACATGTGGGGAATGAGAGGCTATGATTTGTGTGTGTAAGTTGGCTCCTGGGAGGGAATCCTTCCTGTTGTACTGTGTAGCATCCCACTTTCTCAGCCTAGCCTAGGAATCCCTTTTCCTGGGTGGATTTTAGTCCCATCTCGGGGGTGACCCACTACTGAGAGCTTGGATCAGCATGGTATAAGGCTGGGAGGTTCGTTGAAGGTCTGCACACAGTCGATGGACATCAATTACAATATAAGTATCAATTGTGTTAATGTCACATGTTGTGTTTATGTACATGTTTTATATTTATGAGTTTATCCTGTATATGTTGTATGTATAGGCTTTACTGTTATTTCCGCATTAAGTTGTGTATTAGAAGAATTCACATATATTTGATGTATAGAGTGCTAGAGGGGCATTGAGAGAGCTCCTGGGTGCTAAAAGAAAAATCAAGAGAAGTGGCGGAGAAGTTATCACAACAATCGTGGTATTGGACCACAAGATTTAATTTGAGTAGTAGGATCTGCGTAGGGAGGAGAAAGACCCTTCCCAACCATCAGATCTGGAAAAGGTGCATGACAGTTAACCCTCAAGTCCTTCAGACTTCATTACTTCAGTGAGTTTTAAGTCCCATCGAGAAAAGGAGTCAAATCCCGAAGCTCTGAAGTCCTAGAGTGAATCTCAGTTATAGATCATTTGGGAGGAGGAGGGCCATATATTTTTCCCCGAGTGGTTCAACGGTTCGGAGTTCAGGAAAATCTGTTGAAGTTTATGCAGAATGGACTTCCTCCCGAACTCCTGAAGTCCCGAGCTCCGGAGTTAATATGGATCGTTCGTGTTTGAGGACACATGTCCGTATATCATCCTATTCAGGAATTCAATGTTCATGGGATTTGTGTAGTGTGGAGAAGTCCCCCGAAGTCCCGAAGTCCCAGAGCCCTGAAATGTCGAAGCACGAGTTGTGACATGGCATGATGATGTCAACTAGGGTGACGTGGACCTCCTCTAAACCTGCCACATGTCACTTGTTTTTGTACTTTTGACAGGCCCTTAGTACCAATTGGGACCTGACACATGTCACTCGATGATGGGGCCACGTGTCACCATCTTATATGATGACAATTGTACTACATGGATCCCGAAAGGTTAAGAAGTTCAAGAATTTGATGTTAGGGGGAACTGTTGGAAGAACTTATAAAATCCTTCGAAGTCCTGGAGTGACGTGGTATGATGACGTCACCTAAGGTGAGGTGGACCTACTCTAAGCATGCCGCATGTCACTTTTTTTTGTACAATTTACAGGCCCTTAGGAGCAATTCGGACCTGACACGTGTCTCCCATCGGTGGGGCCACGTGTCACTACATTAATTGACAATCGAGAAAAGGATATCACCGAGTTCACCAATTCGAAGTTTGGAAGGAAGGAAGTGTGATGAAGGTGAAACCCTCGAAGATACAAAGAGCAGAGTAAATCCTCATCGTTGATCAGGAGAGGATACGTGGAAGTATATCTTATAGTCCAGAGACTTAGCACTCCAAATAATTCAAGGCATAAGCAGTTGGGGTGAAGGACTCCCAAAGGCCCGAAGGTTGGAGTCCATCTCAACCATTAATTACAATGAACACGTGGCACCAGATCCCAAAGTCTGGAGACTTGGTACTCCGGAGGAATCGAGTTGCAGGTTTCTTTGAGTCGAGAACTCCCAAAGGTCAGAGTTAATCCCAACAATTGATTGGGAGATGATACGTGGAGGCAAGAGAGAGGATCTCCAGTAATCCGACACTCCGTCGGATCTGTGGAGAGGTGATTTGAAAATCCCCGAAGCCCAGAGTTGCGGAGAAAATCCTAGTCGTTGATCAAGAGAGGATATGTGGCAGTGGATCCTGCAGTCCGGAGACTTGGTACTGCTGAAGGATTGAGAGTGTGGACAGTTCAGAAATACTGAAGCCCAGAGTCTCGAAGTTGATCGTGGCCATTGGTTAACGAGAAGGCATGGTTCGTTGATTTTTGTTTGTAATTTCACTGGTTTGGCACTCCGACGGACCTATGTAGCAGTGCATCGAAAACTCTCGAAGACCGGAGTTCCATAGCGGATCTCAGCTATTGGATTTTGGGAATCCGTGGACTGTTGATTCACCGTCCTTCGCGAGTTTTCCAATTCGACACTTTTAGGGGATTGGAAGTATAAAGTAGCAAGAGCTTCCGAAGCCTGAAGTTTTGGAGCCCCAAACATCCCAAGGCTCCAGATAAGTGCCTATCTATTAGCGCTGGGTCACAGCCTGTGGTCACATGAGATTAGGGGCCGAAAGAAAAAGGACTAAATGCTCGAAAAATATTTTAAAGAAGGAAAAGGGGGGCCTAAAGAAGAATCCCATGAGGTTCTTGATTGTACAGAACTACACCGAGTGATGTAAATAAGGCCTGTGAACCTGAAGAGAAGGATCTAACAAGGATCCAAAAAAGAAAAAACAGCTCCAGAAGAAGATCACATGTGTAAGGATCAACTTCACTGAAATGACAAATTGTTCAAGTATCCATAACTTCCTACTCAAAACTCAGAATTGAGTGTGGAAGCAGGCATTGGAAAGGTCCTAAACAAGTAGAATATAAATATTCACCCAAAAATTGGATCTGAGTAGTCAATTTCTCAGGAAATCAACAATAAAGATGTTTGATATATTAATGAATCAGAATGGTTCGTGTTTTCATGAAATTATTGAGAATAAATAGCCTAACAAAGTTTTGTTGGCTACACATTTTTTCATAATTAACAACAGATTGATCAAATCATATCAACATAGTGGACAGAGAGATGGATGATACATAGGGGGATTATATTCATGAATATGAGATTAGAGGAATGGATGTCCATTTAGGATTTTAAGGAACAAAGTCCAATGGCCATGGAGAAGGAAAGGATGATAACATGAATATGGTAGAGACCATTAGAAATTTGCAGAAATATGTCGAGAGTCACAAGGATGATAATGAAAGTCTTATGAAACCCAAATAGCAGCAGAAAGACTTCAATATAAATTTAATGCAGAGCCTGGACACAATTGAAAAGAAATTGGATAAGGAGAGTGGCTCCAGGAAATCAGGAAGCCACAGGTCCCCTGATGAGAAAAGAAGAATAAGGAGTGGAAGCAGACATCACCATCACTCCCAAAGACATTCCAATAGGAGAGCACACATCAAATCAAGTCCATGTCTTGTCAGGAAGCATAATAATAATTTTGGTTGGATGAACTACGAGGAGAAATGAACAAAATCAAACCTCCTTCTTTTGATGGTTAACACAAGAAGGATGAAGATGTTGAGACACGGTTGCTAGGAATGAGAAAGTACTTCCAAATGCATAATTATTCTTCTCATACGAAAGGAAGAATTGCTATTTATCATCTGAAAGAAAAGGCATCCATGTGGTGGGACCATCTTGTGTAGGTGAAACACATTAAAGAGACGAATGTTACATGGAAGGAATTCAAGAAGCATTTTGAGAATAAATACTTGACCAAGAGATATTATGACAAAAATATGAAAGAGTTATTTGAACTCAAACTGGGAAGCATGACCATTGATGAGTATGAGAGGATATTTTTAGAACTGTTGAAGTATGTCTCGTTCATCAAGGATGAGACAGTTAAGATCCACGGATATTTGAGTGGGTTGCCATCTTTCATTAGTGATAAAATTTAGTATGACGATCCTAAAACTTTGGAGGAAACAATAAGGAGAGCTAAATGCCTATATGATTAGCAAAAAGGAAAGCCTACTTTCCATAAGGATTGGGAGGACAAGAAGAAGTTTAAGAGGGAACAGAGGAAGAATTGGAACAAGCCACCATTTTTCAGAAATAGTCCTCAAGGACAACCATCTTTTAGAGAGCCCAGAATGACTGAGACAGGTGGGCAAAGGCCAAGGCAAACACCCATTCAATGTTGGTGTTGTAAAGGAGATAATTTGTATAGAGACTATCCTCAAAAAAGTGACAAAGTGAGAGTTGTCCACAATGTACAACAAGCTGAAACAGTGGAGGACATGGGCAGAAGTATACCAAGGATCTATGCAGCCCTGTACAACAAGAAAACAAAGTTTCAATCACACATGATTGAAGTAAGGTATGATCAATAACCATGCCTTTACTATTTTAATATATTCAGGAACTAGTCATAGCTATATAGATCCTAAGGTAGTGGAAAGATTGAAATTGCCAAGAATAAAGCATGGGAAATCTTGGCTGGTGTAACTGGCTACAGGAGCCAAGAGAAAATTTGTTGAGCTGGTTAAATCATGTCCAGTGGACATGAATGGGCTAAGTACCAAGGAAGATTTGAACATCCTACCCTTGGGTTCATATGACTGTCTAATTGGTATGGATTGGTTGGAACAACACCATTCTATCTTAGACTGTCATAAAAAGGAATTTGCTTTCCTGAATGAGGAAGAGAACCCAAGAACAATCCAAGTAATTCCCAGGGCAGTAACTATCCAAGAGATCTCAACAATGTAGCTAAAGAAGTGTTACATGTATTGAATAAATTTCTATTTTCGACACAATAGTTCAGTGGGAGTTAACTAACTAGTTCTATTTTAGAATTTCAAATCTTACACCATCACTATTATGCATGCATTCCTATTATAGGATGTCATTTATTATATGAGTGAATATCACTCACTCATTGATTAGATAATAATATACATTGATTTTCATTCTTCATAGTGTATCTCTCTTCCTTTTCTTGATAAGATTTGTTTGTGTATGTTTTAGCTAGGTCTCCTGTGCAGGTTTCCATGAAACACTGACATGGTATCAGATTCGAGTTGCTTGGAGAAACCAAGACAAGCTAGAGAACAGCAAAAGAGGATTTGAGTAAAACTAGTTTCTGCCATCGTCGCGGCCTATCCCTATCAAAAGGTGCGACGATTTGGAATCGTCACAGCCTATCCCTATCGAAAGGTGCGACGATTTGGAATCTTCATAGCCTATCCCTATCGAAGGGTCACACTGTGTCCTTTACTAGGGTACAATGATTCTGTATCATCGCACTTTATCCTTCACTAGGGTGCGACGATTCAACATCCCTCCAGAAAAATTGGTTTTCTGCAGTAAAATATCCATATATCGAAATCCGCAATTTGGGTCGGGCTGAAATTTTGACCAGAGACGTATAACATAGGGATACTCATTCTCACCAAAAATATCGAAAACCCACATCATATTTTAGGATATATAGTTGTTTTATCATATCTATAACTGTCATAGAACCATCTGTCATATCTTGGAATCCATGATCTGGGTTTTCATGATCTTTTCAGAGTCAATAGCAGAGATGGAGGCGATGAAAATTCTTCAATCAAGTTTGGTGATAATACTCACACCATACAACTATTTTGAATGGAATTCAAAGGCCGAATTACAACTCAAAAGAAAAGGATTGTATAATTTGACGATGGCAACATAAACATAACCTACATCAGCACTTGAGAAGACTAGATGGGTGAACCGTAAGGATGAGGCCACAAGATTACTTCTTGATTTAATCTCCACTGATCTATGTTTTCATGTTTCTACATGTAATACTACAAATGATATCTGCACCACCTTGGAAGGACTCTTTGGAAAGGAGGATGAGATGCGAGGTCATATGCTTGAGGTAGAGTTGAATACCTTAGACCCTAAAAGTTTTGATAATATACAGGATTTCTTTACTAAATTTAAATCTTTGATTTTGAGCTTGGGTGAATGTGGTATTGAAAAGTCTACACAAGAGAAACAACTTATTCTAACATTCTTAGCCAAGCTAGGACCAGAATATGTTGTATATGTCTCCAATTTCCATTCTTGCAGATGTCTTTTGGGAGCAAATTGGAAAATGCCTACAATGGCTCAGTTCATTGAGTCTCTCACACAAGAGAAAACAAAACTCATACATATGGGACTCATGAAATATCCCAAAGAACATGAACTCACCATGCATGATGGAAAAGGGTCATCCAATAAAAAATCGAAGCAGAAACGAAAGGAGCTATTACATTCAGAGTCAAGGAAGGAGGGATATTCAAAACCCTTCAAGGATTCTTCAGGTTCCAAAGATTCTTCAAATTCCAAAGGGAAGAAGAAGAAGGGAAAGCAATGTAAATATTGCAATAAACCGAATCATGAAGAATCCACATGCTTGAAGAAACAGATCGATCTTATGACACAGGTACTTCAGAAGAATAACGTTGGAGACTTCATTCCTGAAGGAGCCAAGAAGAAGAAGGAAGAAGACCATGCACCTAAGAAAGGTAATCATCATGCTCTGGTTGCAATTAATTCCTCATATGATTCATGGATTATAGATTCTAGCGCATCACATCATATGGCAGCTAAAGAGGAAGTTTTTACTTCTTTAAGTTCATGCTCTGGACCTCGTAATCTCATGGGGGATGATACTCCAATAGCAGTTGCAGGAAAGGGAAGAGTGGAACTTCCTAATGGAATTTTTGAGAATATTTTACATGTTCCAAATATTTCTATAAATATTCTCTTAGTTTATCAGATCACTCAAACAGGTAAAAGGGTTGAATTTACATCAGATTCATTTACTGTACTTGACATGCATGACAGTTCCATTATTGTAGTTGGTGAGGTAGATCACAAATCATGGTTGTATAAGTTCACTAAGTTTACTGACTATGACTCCTCTTTGCTACTTACACATGCTAATGAGAGTAGTAGAGTATGACATGAGAGATTTGGTCATTTAAATTTTAGGTACATGCAATGACTTTCCAAGCAAGGAATGGTCAAAGGCTTGCCAGACATTCACTTTTCTGAAGGGATTTGTGAAGGATGTATTCTTGGCAAGCATCCTGAAGAGAAATTTGAAAAGGGGAAGGCAAGGATAGCCTCCTCTTCCTTGGAGCTTGTTCACAGTGATCTCATGGGTCCATTTCTACATTCGTCTATCAGCAAAGCAAGGTATGTTCTTACATTTATTAATGATTACTCACACTATACTTGGGTTTATTTTCTCAGACAAAAGTCTGAAGTTTTTGAGCATCTTAAAGACTTCAAAGCTCTAGTAGAGACACAAACTGGGAAGAAAATAAAGATCCTCCATATAGACAATGGGGGGGATTATATATATTATCAACAAATATGTTCAGAATCTTTTTCCTGAAGCTGGTATCCAGTTGCAGCACACAGTTCCATACACTCCACAACAGAATGGAGTTGTTGAACGGAAGAACAAGTCTCTCAAGGAGATGACTAGATGCATGTTGCATACAATATCACTTCCTTCCAAGCTCTGGGATGAGGCACTTAACTGTGTTGCTTACATACAGAACATAGCACCTCACAGATATGTTGAGGATATGACACCTTTTGAGGCTTGGACATGTGACAAACCAGATGTCACACACTTCTGCATCTTTGGATCTAGAGCATGGGCCCATATTCCTTTTGAAAAGAGGAAAGCCTTAGATCCATAGAGAACACCTTGCATATTTTTTGGATATCCAGATGATGTGAAGGGGTACAAATTGATTGATCCCTCTACAGACCAGCTCATCATTGAGTGCAGTGTTCAGTTTGAGGAGAGTCCTTTGCATGCACATCCAGTGAAACATGCAGAGACTCTTGTGCTTCCATCAGTTCCAGACATCAGAGATGATGATTCCACACACTCATATGCTACATGTTCAGACACATATTCAAAGGATTTTGTACATGCAAATGAGTAGGTAGTACATCCAAATGAGGAGCCGATGTCGAAGCTTCAGCAAATTCCCAGGTGGGTACAGTCCACACTTCAAGCAACAGGAAACATTGTAGGGGATCCATTGGATTCGAGGAGGACTTGATCTCAGCATGTGGATCCTTCTCATGCACTTTCAACTTCTGCGCCAGTGATTCCCATGCATTTCTATATGGTTCAATATTCTGATCCACATACCTACAGTGAGGTTGTTGGCAATCCACTATGGGAAGCAGCCATGCAGGAGGAGCATGACTCTCTCCAAGAGAATCAGACTTGGGATCTAGTTCCACTTCCACCAAGGAGGAAACTTGTCAGATGCAAATGGGTCTATAGGACCAAGAGAGCAGCAGATGGTCAGGTGAGCAGGTCCAAGGCCAGATTAGTTGCAAAAGGATTTCAGCAAATTCATGGGATAGATTATGATGAGACTTTTTCTTCTGTAGCAAAGATGGACTCCATTTGCTTGGCTCTATCCATTGCAGCAACCAAAGGATGGGAAGTTCACCAGATGGATGTGAAGAATGATTTTATTCACGGTGACCTTTCAAAGGAGATCTACATGGTGCAACCACAGAGGTTCATTCAGAACTCATCTTTAGTATGCAGACTGAATAAGTCTCTCTATGGCCTCAAGCAGGCACCTAGAGCATGGTACGAAAATATGGATTCTTGCTTGCTTTCACATGACTTTGTTAGATGTAAATCTGATTCCAATGTTTACATGATGAGGACTACTAACTCTGTGATGATTTTAGTACTCTAGGTTGATGATATTTTGATCACTGGTAGCTCTGCTTCATCCATTGCTTTGGTCAAAGATATTTTGCATGACAGGTTCTCTATGATGGACATGGGTCCAATACACTTATTTCTTGGTCTTGAGATTAGTCAGGATTCTTCTGGCATCAAACTTTCTCAGGCTAAGTATGCCAAGGATCTTTTGGATAGATTCCAAATGACATACTATAAGTCTGCACCTAGACCCTTCTTATCTGGGATCATACTTGAGGATGGCGGGAATACACCATTAGTGGAAAACACTTTGTATCGACAGTTGGTGGGGAGTCTTATGTATCTCACCCACATCCATAGAAACATCTCATATGTGGTAGGAGCAATTTCTAGATACATGCAGGAACCCCATGATCTACACTAGAAGGATTCCAAGCGCATCCTCAGATATGTGTAGGGCACCATGAGTTATGGGATTCACTATGTAGTTGGTTGTGCATTAGATCTCATAGGCTTCACAGATTCAGATTGGGCTAGTGATAGCACAGATCGCAAGTCCACGTTCGAGTACACTCTCAGTTTGGGGTCAGGCTCAATTTGTTGTTCAAGTAAGAAGCAATCAACCATTTCTTTATCTTTCGCATAGGCCAAGTATAGAGGAGTAGTCAACTGTGTCATTCAGACGCTTTGGCTTCAACACTTCCTTACCAAGCTTGGTATCTAGCTTCAATGTCTGACTATCATATGGTGTGACAATCAGAGTACAATGAGATTTTGCAGAGATCCGGTACAACGACAGTGAACCAAACACATTGAGGTCCACATGCATTTCATCATAGATCTAGTACATGACATGATCATTGATTTGAAATTCTATCCTTCCTCTGAACAGACCACCGACATATTCACCAAGACCTTTACTGAGCAGAAGTTTCAGAATTTTTATGATCATCTTGCAATGAAGAACAAAGTTTCCTAGTAGCTACCTTTTCTTCTTTTGATGCACTTTCTTTTGAGGGGGGGTTTTGTTCCCATGAGTTTTTCCCTCTTTCCTCATTTTTATTCAGTGTTCATTAGTTGCATTGTACATGAGTACCTAATATGGCCTAGTAGTCAGGACTTATTTTTTACTCCATAGTGATGTTCAGGGGGGTGTTGGATAAATTTCTATTTCAGCACACTAGTTCAATGGGAGTTAACTAACTAGTTCTATTTTAGACTTTCCAATCTTAGACCATCACTATTATGCATGCATTCCTATTATATGATGTCATTGCCTATATGAGTGAATATCACTCACTCATTGATTAGATAATAATATACATTGATTCTCATTCTTCATAGTGTATCTCTCTTCCTTTTCTTGATAAGATTTGTTTGTGTATGCTTTAGCTAGGTCTCATGTTCAGGTTTCCATGAAACAATGACAACATGAAGGGTTTCCAAATATTTGCAGCTCATATGGAGGAAGCACCTAAGGATAAGGTGCCAAATATTGAGGAGCATGCAATCCTTAAATATTTTGAGGATGTGTTTAGGGAGATACCAGGACTACCCCCAAAGAGAGACATTGATTTCTCTATAAACTTAATGCCTGGAGCAACTCCAGTATCCAAGACTCCCTACAGGATGAGTACATCTGAGATGAAGGAACTACAAATGAAACTTGAATAACTTCTGAAGAAGGGGTATATACGCCCAAGTGTGTCACCTTGGGGTGCCCCATTTTTATTTGTAAAGAATAAATATGGGACATTGATATTGTGCGTTGACTTCAGACAATTGAACAAAGTAACTATAAAGAACAAGTATCCTTTGCCAAGAATTGATGATCTATTTGATTAGTTAAAGGATGCAAGAATATTGTCAAAGATTGATCTCAGGTCAAGATACCATCAAGTAAGGATCATTTATTAATACAACAACAAGACTACCTTCAGGACAAGGTATGGTCATTACGAGTTCACAGTGGTGCCATTTGGGTTATCAAATGCACCAGATGTTTTCATGTGCTTAATGAATGTTGTTTTCCGGGAATACTTAGACAAGTTTGTCATTGTATTTTTGGATGACATCCTTGTATATTCCAATTTAGAAGAAGAACATGAGCATCACTTGAGTATATTTTTACAAGTGTTAAGAGAGCACCATTTGTATTCCAAATTGAGCAAGTGCTCATTTTATCAGAAACGAATTCACTATTTGGGGCATATCATATCCGAAGACGTGACAACAATGGAGCCTGAAAATATTGAACCTATTAAAGGGTGTATAGCACCTAAAAATGTGATAGAAGTCAGATCCTTGATGAGCCTAGTTGGCTACTACAGAAGATTCATTGCAGGGTTTTCAAGGCTTGCTCACTCGATCACTTCCTTGTAAAAGAAGAGGGTGAATTTTCAATGGAAAATAGAGTGTGAAAGAAGCTTCCAACATTTGAAGCAGTTGTTAACTAATGCTCCCATTCTGAGAATAGCGGATCCTAATGAGAATTTCATGGTTTTCACAGATGCATGCAAATAAGGACTTGGTGGAGTTCTTAGTCAAAATGGTTTTGTGGTATGTTTTGAATCCAGAAAATTGAAAGAGCATGAAAGGATCTATGCCACTCATGATTTGGAGTTGGCATCCATAGTACATAACTTAAAGAAATGGAGGCACTATCTCATGGGAAAAATATTTGAGCTGAGGACAGACCAAAATAGTCTGAAATATTTGTTTAATCAACCAACTTTAAATGCCAGGTAGAGAAGATGGTTGGAATTCCTCTGTGAGTATGACTTTGATATCAAGCACATCAAAAGAAAAGAGAACAAAGTGATTGATGCACTAAGTAGGAGAGTGCATGAACTGCATGATACAACCATTAGCATGTATCAAACTGATCTTAAAGGACGGATTTTTTAGGTTGTAAAAGAAACTTTGATGTACATGGAGTTAGTAACAAAATTACAGCAAGGTAAAATGCAGCAGAAGGTTGAAGATTATAAATTGGGAAATGATGAAATTATCCTGTACAGGAACATAATTTATGTACCTGATTCTCATGAATTGAGGAGTATGATCTTGAAAGAGATGCATAATGTACCTTATGTTGGACACCCAGGATATCAGAAAACAGTTGCAGCAGTCAAAAGCCAATATTATTGGCCAGACATGAAGAAGGAGATTGTTGAGTACATTGCTAAATGTATGGAATGTCAAAAGGTCAAGGCTGATCATAGACACCTAGCTCGGTTGTTGCATCTATTTCCCATTCCTGAGTGGAAGTGGGAAGTGGTGTCAATGGATTTCATCACCAAATTTCCCAAAACAAACAAGCAACATGATTCTATCATGGTGGTGGTGGACAAGCTTACTAAAGCTGCCCATTTCATTCCAATGAAGATTACTCACAAGGCAACCAATGTTGCTAAAATTTATATGAGGGAAGTAGCATGATTGCATGGAATACCTAAGACAATTGTGTCTGACAGAGACCCAAATTTTACCTCATAGTTTTGGAGGGGATTATTCAAAGGGTTCAGAACAAATATGAATTTCAGCACAACTTATCATCCAGAATCTGATGGGAAAACAGAAAGGGTGAACCAAGTTATAGAGGATATGCTAAGGATGTACGTGATGGACAAACCATCTAAATGGGAAGACTATCTATACTTGGTATAATTTTCTTACAATAATGAGCATCAAGCATCTCTGAAGATGAGCCCATTTGAGGCACTGTATGGCAGAAAGTGCAACGCACCAATAAGTTGGGACAACCAAATTGATAGAGTGGTGGTTGGGCCAAAGTTGCTCAGGGAAATGGAAGAGCATATGTTAAAGATAAAGCATAATTTAAAGGTTGCTCAAGATAGGAAGAAAATCTACGCTGATAAGGGAAGAATTCACAGAGAATTTTGTATTGGTGATCATTTGTTTCTAAAAGTGAAGGCCAATAGAAGTTCCCTGAAGTTGGGACGCTGTTCCAAATTGGAAACTCGTTACTGTGGGCCATTTGAAATCCTAGAAAGGATTGGGCCTATAGCTTTTATGCTTGCATTACCTTCATCTATGACCATTCATAATGTATTCCATGTATCATTGCTTAAGAAATATATACCTGATGCTAATCATGTTATTGATTGGAATGTGATTCAAGTGGAGCAAGAAGGCGCTTTCAATGTACATCCGGTACACATTCTGGACCGGAAAATCAAACAGCTCCAGAATCGAGCCATATAGATTGTAAAGGTCCAATGGATTTGGTACGGTTCTGAGGACACAACTTGGGAGCGTGAAGATGTTATGCGGGACAAATACCAGTAGTTTTTTGAAGATCTTGAAAATCTTGTTGATGTTATGTAAATGAGTTGCATTGAGAAACGTGAAAAAATAAGGGGAGGGGATTTTAATACCCCAAGGCTGAGTCCCTCTGAATTGTAATTATGTTTATAGGCTGGTGAAGAAAATTTTTATAAGCTGGGAGGTTTATGTATTATTGGGCTGGAGAGACTAGATGCTAAGGCCAGTGAGCCTATTTTTGTATATGTAATTATGCATATCATTAATATAAATACATCGTTGCGTGTAGACTGACCACGAAGAAAGATTTATGGGGGAGTAAGTGCCACTGGGAAGGAAAAGGGAAGGGGGCTAAGAGGATAGGAAAAGGGATAATCTTGTGGGCTTATCTCTAAGGGAATGTTATAATATATTCCTAAAAGACTAAGGTTGGGAAATGAATCTTGTTATCCTAAGTTCCTTTGGGGAAAGGAATGAAATCCAAGTGGGGAGGAACGAGCTCCCAAGAGAGCCATGTGTCAATCTTGGCACATGCAGTTTTAATTGGGAAATTAGTTCATTGGGAGGTTGGCTCACCATTCTTACCATGCTTCCCACACACTCATGGAGGGACACACTGAACCATCCTCACCATCGTTGACCTCTGCAACCTCTAAAACCTACAAACCCCATGAAGCTAACCTGTGTTTTTCCTGTGAAGCATAGTACAATTCCATTGTACTTGTTTGAGCCTGTACCCTGCCTTAAGGTGGTCTGTTGTTTCCATCACCTGAGCCATACCCGAGCTCTGTTGCTACCATTTCCCTTAACCGTTTAACTCAGGAGATGTATAGAAGAAGCAAGTTTTCAGGCATGTGGATTGAAGAAGCAGGTTGTCAGGCCTATGAGTAAATCTCCCTAAGTGAGAGAGCTTGTTGAGGAAGTGATTTCTCCTGGAGGGATCCCAACAACAACTATAGTGCTATGAGAATTCATGTCTGGCATGTTGTTGAAGCCCTAGAAAGGAAGTTGAGTAGTCGATGGACTGTTGAACAGTAAAGGTGCATACTTTCTGGGGTGGGACATGCATGCGGGGAATGAAATACTGTGAGCTGTGTGTGTAAGTTGGCTCCTGGGAGGGAATCCTTCCTATTGTACTGTGTAGCATCCCACTTTCTCATCCTAGCCTAGGAATCCCTTTTCTCGAGTGGAGTTTAGTCCCATCTCAGGGGTGATCCACTACTGAGAGCTTGGAGCAGCATGGTCTAAGGCTGGGAGGTTTGTGGAAGGTCTGCACATAGTCGGTGGACATCAATTACAAGATAAGTATCAATTGTGTTAATGTCACATGCTATGTTTGTGTACATGTTTTATATTTATGAGTTTAGCCTGTATATGTTGTACTAGTATTTTCGCATTAAGTTGTGAGTTAGGAGAATTAAATTGTTTGTTTAAAATTTTATATGTATGATGTTCCACATGAGTCTCTGAGTGGTACATACAGTGGCATAAGGCTGGGGTGTACTGCCCAATAGATATTAGAGCTTGAACAAAGAAGAATTTTTGTAGCGTTCCCCATCTTGGGTCGCTGGGGTAGGCTACAAATTGGTATCAGAGCTGTAATGAGAGAATTTTTCATTGGCATGGCCATCTTTGCAGGCCGAGGTGTGTCACAAATTGGTATCAGATCTGTAAAGAGATATTTTTGCATTGGCATGACCGGCTTTGCAGGTCGGGGTGTGTCACAATACATGTGACTTATGGACCATTTGAGGGAGTACTTGTTTTTCTTTACAAGACCTTTTCCAAGTGAGAATCCATTCCATGAAGAATTTGTGCCATTTTGACCTTGATGGGGGTTGAAGACCCCAAGGATGGATGCCAGACCCCATAGGATGGGTAGATGACCCCAGAGCTCTTTTGCACATGAGGTGATGAGTGTTTCCTTTGGAGGCACCTTGAAAACACTAGAGGATGACATCATAGCCCTTTTCACTTGGATGATGGCCTTTGGAGGCCTAGGATGTCACCTTCTAAGCCTTGATGTCATGTGGAGGCTAGGTTTTTGATGGGATTGATAGTATCTGACTTGTGGTGATGTGTTTTGAAGGAAGAAAAGGCATGGCATGACTCTCTAGAACATGAGAGATTGACACATGGCCTTTAGAGGCCCAATGACTTACATCTAGAGGCTCAACATTACCCTTCTAGGGAATTACGCCACTCTTTGAGGGTTTTACTTTATGTAAATTTTATTTTTGTAAATTATAAAGGAAAATAAAGGGGGTCAACCTCCTTTTAATTTGTTGTTAACATTTTATGTGGACAAAATTGGTTTAGATGGCCTCATATAAATAGAGGCCATCTCATATTCATTCTAGACATAACTCACTTGAGAATTACATAAAATCTTGGCTGAAATTTTCTCCCTGTTACCCACCAAGTTTCACTCGGATGGACTTGCAGTTGAGCCACCAAAGATTGAACAAATACTTGTTCAAAATTCAGAGTTCACAAGACAAGTCGACCATTATGGCCCATTTATTCTTCTTCTTCTTCTTCATAACCACATTTCCATACCCCCTGTGGGGAGTTGTAATAAGATGAGTTTAGCATGATGAACTTGTAACAGGATTAGCCTCATAAGACATAGTCATGAGTGCATTACTCTAGAGTTTTTTTTTTACTTATTAATTATTTCTTGCTTGAATTAATTTTTAAGCGAGTTATAATTTTTGAGTTTTTTCACTCATTTCCTCCAAAGCTGGAGTATGCACTGATGGTTAGGCCTTAGATTGGAAAATATAAGTCTAATGTATAATGTATATTACCATATTAATCATCCTCCTAGAGTCTCATGGAAATGCGCTAAGTCCCCTATAGGTTTTTTAATGTTTTATGCAAAAAATAAAATTTCCTACAAAATCGGGATATTTTAATTGTAAATAATTCCTAAGTTAATAAAGTGGTACTAGGAGGCATTATATTCCTTGGGGGTATTCGTTTTTTCACTCAGAATACCCGCTTTACCTATGTACCCACTTTGTGAGTGAAATTAGTGATTTTTAATCACTTAAAATTAATTTTATTCACAAAA
Organism: Picea glauca; assembly: GCA_000966675.3. Lineage (NCBI taxonomy): Eukaryota > Viridiplantae > Streptophyta > Pinopsida > Pinales > Pinaceae > Picea > Picea glauca. The sequence goes on along the minus strand of JZKD02S2307678.1, from coordinate 45,208 downwards.
CTCAAATAAAAGACATAAAAATCAGAAAAAATCAGCATCCCTATTATTGATGAAACACATCGGAGACATGTTTTGGCTTGTATCTAGTTAACTAAACTTGATGGAGAGTGAGTGGTAGTGAAGGGAGACTTCACTCAAATTTTACTTGAGCTATGTGGAAGCCCACATCATGTTTAGGGAGACTCTCAAAGATGACGTGTGCCCCCCTCTCAAGAGGTGGCACACTCTTGGAGAGAGGCACCTACCTCTTGATAGGTGGCGACCTCTCCTCCTTTTGCCCTTTCTTGTGTGGCAATCTATTGGGGATTAGGGAGTTGTGGCACCTCTTTTCCTCACCCATGTGTCTCACATATCTCCAAGTGGTGCACCCCCCCCCTCTCTTGGGATCTTCACCCTTTTTTTGTTTAAACAAGCATTCTCTTCCATTACAAACTAGTTGGAGTTGGGGAGTCTTGCTTGTGGTTGTATACTATTGTATTACTTTCATTTAGAATAAAGAGACTTTGGAGGTCAATAAGGTGTGTTATACATGTGTGTGGATGTTTGATGTCATTTGTGCTTAATCTATGAGGTAATACTTGCCTAATTTTTTCCTTTAAATTTGTTGATTTGGCCTTTTGTAGGCTGTTGTCACTCTATAGGATAGGATTTTATCTAGCTTGCTATTAAATCCTATTGTTCATTTATATTTAGATATATTTATTTGTATACATGTTTCGGTTCAGTAATATACTCTTCAAGCCTCTTTTGTAGGTGACAACAATTTTTGTTAACAATTTTATTGCAATATTTTAAATCTTACATGTACTCATAGCTTAGAGTGGTGATGGAACTCAGTTGTTTCTTCCACAACTTCAAGGATTTAAATACTTAGTCCCTCCTTAATTCATCTAAAGACCCCATTGCCCAAGGGTTCCAAGGCTACAAGATTCTTCCATCTCTCTTTCTCAAAGAAAATCTTCTTTCCTTTCGTTACTTCATTGCATGCACATGTTTAGATTTGAAACTTCATTTAAATATTTAATATCTAAATTTGCATGCATAAGATAAGTTAGATCTACTTTTATGATCTCAAAGTTTTATTTCAAGGCTAGATCTAACATAGGAAAAGTTCATTTTTAGCAAGTTTCTTTCTTCTAAAATTTAAAAAGCTAGAAGTGGTCCTTTTTCTAAAGGGTTTTACAGATATATTTGGAAATCTTAGTGCTAATTCTTCACTATTTTGAATAGAAAAGAAAATACACTAAGAGAGCTTGCTCTTGCTTTCTTTTTTAGTTGTAATTTACTAGTTTTTGTATATATAGTTCACTTGGAATTTTTTGTAAAAAGTATAACATATTTTTGCAGGGTTCTCTAATCCATTTTTGGGCATATTTTTCCTATAATAACTTCTTTTTTTTGCATGTCTTGCGAATAAACAAGGGGAATCTTTGCCGAATTTTGGCAGAATCAGAGCATACGGGACCCCAGGGAGCACTCCTTTGATGAATAAAAGTCTTTGAAACATTGTAAATACTTGTGATACCCCTAATGAATGATCAAAATTCACTCCAAAAAAATTCATTGTAATTGCATTAATAAAATTAGTGGGTCACCTAGTCCCCAATCTTCAATCTCCCTAGAGGTAAATGGTGTCATTGTGTGATTGCTCAATTTTGGTTATTTTATGTCAAGTTTACAATTCACACCTAAAGGGAAAGTAAAACTAACCATAAGACTTATCACAAGCACTACAACACATTAGAGTAGATTTCAATTTCTTAGTTAGTTTAGTTAGATTTCATTTTCTAGATTATCCTAGTTATATTTATTTGTTAGATTATATCAATTTCATCATTTACTTTATGTTATTTCTATTTTGCAAATAAAAAGATCCCCTAAGCTCCCCCTAGTATGCTATGAACCCTTACGATCCTAGCTCAACCTGGGGAACTCATCAAAACCAGGGTTGGTCAGTGTGGAGTAGTTTTAATAAGACAATATTTTATGTGTGTTGTTGTTCAAATTGGAATTTTCCATAGAGTTTGTGTGTGAAGTCAGACGATTGTTGGTTGTGGAGCCTGGTTATCTTCTTGATTCATAGGTCTTTGTTTTCAGCCATGTTTATACACAATGACGAATGTACACCCCTCTACGCAGGGGGGATTTTCCCCCCTGCGGGGTCTAAGGGGCTCAAACCCCCGGTTGGGGGGTCCGAAGGAAAGTGGACCCTCGATGGGGGTTCGGGGGCGAAGTCCTTGAAGGAAAAATTTCCTTGTAAATGTATATTGTAATTTCATATTAAATATGGACCGTTCATTATAAGGTCATAGATATCAATATGATGATAGAAGTTATGTTAGGGTTTTTTTTCCCTAGAAGGCAAACCTCTTTTATGAGGGAATTGTATTGAGGTTGTGTATCATTGCGAATATTATATTATGAGAGAGGAGACTATGAGAGAAAGAAGAGGAAGTTACAGAGGGTGTGTTGTAGGTTGTATCCCTTCATTTTGTTGGATAATAAAAAGGAAGGACCTGGTAATTTCTCTGGTGGATGTATCCCACACTAGGTGAACCACGTATATCTGTGTTTTTATTGTATTGTGTATCTTCTGTATTTTATTTTCGCATTTTTTTTAATTTATTGTTCTGTGATCCTGTTTTTCTAACAACTGGTATCAAAACGAAAGGTAACTCGCAGGAAAAATGGTTCTTGGTTTGAGTGGGAGCAATGGTGGAAGATGAAAAGTTTAGGGTCGAGAAATTTAACAACCAAAACTACCAGTTATGGAAGATGCAGATGGAAGATTATTTATATCAGAAGGATCTATTCCCACCATTGGGTGGAATAGAAAATAAGTCGACGTCCATGAAGGATGAAGAATGGGAGGTTCTTGACAGAAAGGCAATAGGAACGCTACGGCTGAGCCTGGTAGCGTCAATGGATTTCAATATTTCGAAAGAAAAGACAACGAAGGAGTTGATGGATGCATTGGATAAACTGTATGAAAAACCCTCGGTGTCCAATAAGGTATTTCTAATGAAGATATTATTTAATATGAGGATGTTAGAAGGTGGGTCTATTGCAGATCATTTAAATGAATTTAATACGGTTACTAATTAGCTAAGTTTTGTAAAAGTGGACCTTGATGGTGAGGTTAGGGCTCTTCTAATATTGTGTTCATTGCGAGAAAGTTGGAATGAATTGGTCATGGTTGTAAGTAACTCTGTCTCTGGTTAAAAAAAAAAAAATGATGATGTTGTTGGTGTTATACTTAGCGAGGAAATGTGATGGAAAAGAACAGGTGAGACATCAGGGAATGCATTAAACATGGAGAAGAGGGGAAGACAAAAGGATAGAGGAAAGGGCTCAGGGAACTACGGGAATTATAGAAAGGGAAGATCCAAATCCAAACTAGGAAAGATAGAGTGTTGGAATTGTGGGAAGAAAGGACATCTGAAGAAAGACTGGAGAGCTCCAAAGAAACAAAGAGATGGACAACATGAGAAAAATCGGGAAGAAAATGTAACAGGTGATGTGTTACAAGATGCTTTGATTCTTTCTATAGATAATATTTATGAATCTTGGGTAGTAGATTTAGGGGCTTCATTTCATGCCACACCCCATAGGAAACATTTTCTAGATTATGTTCAAGGTGATTTTGGACAGGTTTATTTGGGTGATGATGCACCATGCAAAATTGTTGGAATGGGAAAGGTAAAAATAAAGAAAAGGAATGGAAACCAATGGTTGTTGAAAGAGGCAAAACATGTTCCATATCTAAGGAAAAATCTAATTTCAATAGGGAAATTGGCAAGTGAAGGTTGTATATCCATATTTACAAATAAGGTGTGGAAGGTCACCAAAGGATCACTGGTGATAGCAAAAGGAGATAAAGTAGGTACATTGTATTTATGCACTAGTAATAATGACTCTTATATCTCTTTATCTAATACATGAGTGGATACAACACTATGGCATCATAGGCTTGGATACAGATACTTCAAATTTTTTTTTTTTTTTTTTCAGATCTTAAACAAATTGATTTGGATTTCTGTGAGCATTGTGTTTATGGAAAACATAAAAGAGTCATATTTCTTAGAGTCGGAAAATAAAAGAAGAGTGACATGTTAGATATTGTGCATACAGATGTATGGGGACCAAATCAGGTATCATCTCTTGGTGGCTCTCGTTATTATGTTACTTTTATTGATGATGCAACTAGAAAAACTTGGGTTTATTGCATTCAACAAAAATCTGATGTTTTTGATACTTTTAATAAATAGAAAGCTTTGGTTGAGAATGAGATAGGAAAAAGGTTGAAGTGTCTCAGATCAGAAAATGGAGGTGAATATTGCAACAAGGAGTTTGATTATTATTGTTCAGACCATGGGATTTGTAGAGAGAAGATAGTTCCAGGAACACCACAAGAAAATGGTGTGTCATAAAGGATGAACAGGACAATCATGGAGTGTGCAAGGAGTATGAGATTGCATGTTGGGTTTCCCTTACAGTTCTGAGGAGATGTTGTAGATACTATTGTTTATTTAATAAACAGAGGACCTTCAAGCTATTTGGATGGTGGAATTCCAGAGGAGGCATGGAAAGGTAAAAAAGTAAACTATTATTTTTTGAAGACTTTTGGTTATGAATCATTTGTCCATATTGATAAAGAAAATAGAACAAAGCTTGAGGCAAAATACAAGAAGTGTACCTTTATTGGATACAGTGTTAATGATTTTGGTTCTCTCTTATGGGATTATGAAAATCACAAAATCATTAGGAGTAGAGATGTCATATTCAATGAGAAGGTCATGTACAAAGATCAGTTGCAGGGAAAGAAACATGAAAAAGAAAAACCAGAATACATAGTGGTTGATGAGATCACTGAAAAAGAAATTCCAAAGGTACCAGAAAATCAAAATGTACAACAACAGGAGAAACATGTACCTCAAACTCATACAAGTGTTGTTAGAATATATACCAGGTTAATTAGACCCCCTGAACGATACTCTCCTTCATTGTATTATTTATTATTAACTGATTCTGGTGAACCAGAATGTTATGAAGAGGCAATGTAGGTAGACACTAAAAAGAAGTGGGAGCAAGGAATGAAAGAGGAAATAGATTCATTGGTAAATAACCAGACTTAAGATTTGGTTCAGTTTCTTGCAGGAAAAAGAGCATTACAAAATAAATGGGCTTACAAGTTGAAGGAAGAAGATGGAGGAAAAAAATGGTACAAGGATAGACTTGTTGTAAAGGGATTTGCACAAAAGAAAGGTATAGATTTTAATGAAATATGTTCTCCTATTGTTAAGATGACTTCAATTAGGACTATTTTAAGTCTTGTGGTAATAGAAGATTTTCATCTTGAACAGTTAGATGTAAAAACAACTTTTCTCCATGAGGATTTGGATGAAGAGATTTATATGCAACAGCCATATGGGTATGAGGTCAAAGGGAAATAAAAGTTGGTATGCAGGTTGAAGAAGATCTTGTATGGCCTAAAGAAAGCTCCAAGGCAGTGGTATTTGAAGTTTGATAGGTTTATGACAAAACAAGGTTATAGTATATGCCATTCTGATCACCGTGTTCATTTTAAAAGGATAGAAAATGGAAGCTATACTATCTTGTTATTGTATGTAGATGACATGCTTGTTGCAAGGTCTAATATGTAGGATATAAATGTGCTCAAGAAGAAATTATCTAACTCATTTTTTATGAAGAATTTGGGTGCTGCAAATAAAATCTTTGGTATGAGAATAACAAGAGACAAGAAAAATTACAAATTGACATTGTCTCAGGGTGAGTACATAGAGAAGGAGTTGGAGAGGTTTAGAATGCAGAATGAAAAACTAGTTAGTACACCTTTGGCCAGCCATTTCAAATTAACCAAGGAAATGTGTCCCAAGATACATGAGGAGATAAAATACATGTCTAGGGTCCCTTATTCATCAGCAGTTGGTAGCTTGATGTATGCGATGGTTTGCACAAGACCAAATATTGCACATGCAGTGGGAGTTGTGAGCAGGTATATGAACAATCCAGGTAAAGAACATTGGGAGACAATAAAGTGGATTCTTAGGTATTTGAGAGCTACTTATACTCATGCATTATGTTTTGGGGGTTCAAACATTGTTCTACAGGGATATGTTTATTCAGATATGGTATGTGATAAAGATAGCAGGAGGAGCACCACAAGGTATGTTTTTACTGTAGGTGGAACATCAGTAAGTTGGATTTCGAAACTACAAAAGGTTGTTGCACTTTCAACAATAGAAGCAGAGTATGTTGTTGCTACAAAGGCTAGTAAATAAATGATTTGGTTACAGAGGTTTATGGAGGAATTGGGAAAAAAGTAGGAGAATAACAGGTTGTATTGTGATAGTGAGAGTGCCATTCATCTTGCAAAGAAATCAACCTTCCATTCAAATACTAATCATATACAACTTAGGTACCATTTCATATGATCCGTCTTGGAAGATGGACATTTGAAGTTCGAAAAGATACATACTAGCCATAATCCTGCAAACATGTTAACAAAGGGAGTAACCAGGGAGAAATGGAGTTCCTGCTCAGTTTTAGTTGGTCTTCAAGGATGAAGGTGAAGATGAGAAATTTTCTAGGTCCAAGAAGGATCATAGTCATGCAGATACAACATCAGTGGAGTTGTTGTAATCAGTCTCCAAGTGGGAGATTGTTGGTTTTGGAGCCTGATTATCTTCCTGATTCAAAGGTCTTTGTTTTCAGCCATGTTTATACCCCATGAAGACTGTACACCCCTCCACGTGGGGGGGTTTCAGGGGGGGATTTCCCCCCTGTGGGGTCTAGGGGGCTCATCCCCTCGGCTGGGGGGTCTGGGGGAAAGCGGGCTCCCGGCGGGGGTTTAGGGGCAGTGTCCCCCGAAGGAAAAATTGTGTCGTAAATGTATATTTTAACTTCATAGTAAATCTAGACCGTTCATTATAAGGTCACAGATCTAACAATAGAAGTTATGTTAGGGTTTTTTTCCCTATAGGGAAACCCTCTTTTATGAGGGAGTTGTATTGAGGTTGTGTATCATTGCGAATACAATATTCTAAGAGAGGAGACTGTGAGAGAAAGAAGACGAAGTTACAATGGGTGTGTTGTAGGTTGTATCCCTTCATTTTGCTGAAAAATAAAAAGGAAGGACCTAGCAATTTCTCTGGTGGACGTAGCCCACGCTGGGTGAACCACGTATATATGTTTCTCTATTATATTTTGTATCTTATGTGTTTTATTTCTGCATTTGTTTTATTTTATTGTTCTGCGATCCTATTTTCTAACAACGACCCCTCTCAAGACATTGCTTCCTCCCCGTGTTGGACCTTCTGCATTACTCTATTGAACCTGTTGGTGAATATAGTGGGACTTTGTTCCATTGTATATTAGAAAAGTTCTTTGCAATCTAAGTTGAGGGATAGCCTCTAAGGGGCCCAACCTAGATTATATTTACTTTCTTGTACCAATTTTCACACAATCTCACATAAGTGTCTTGCAAACACAAGAGCCACTTCACAATAAACCTAACAACTTAAGCAACCCATTAATAATAAAATTTGTAAATAGCACTTGCAATACATCTTCATTACATTTACTTTTCAGCAACATTTGTTTATCTTGCAATAATATATTTGGCACTGGTCTACAATCTCCATATATTGCTTATCATTTCCTTCTAGCACTTGTATCTCTTTTAAGTTATATCATTTACATGCAAGTATCTTGAATGCTTTACCTTTTAGCATAAGCAATTTCTTTTAATATGTCATATATGCTACTAGTGTAGAATCATTTATATCTTTCTCTTGTTTCATAATAAACTCCTAGATTCAATTTATTGTACTTATATTAGTTCAATCCATAGATTATTTTATTTAGAGACTATCCCCCTTGGATTCACTAGGAGTTGACCTAGACAGAGGAGCAGAGAATCGGGTGATATCACCTTGACTCGAAACTTGCCCCCAATGACACACCCAGTGGATTGAAGATTTCTTCCATGTTACCTGAGGTTTTATTGAGCTCTCATGTTGAAATTTGTTATTGAGCTCTCATGTTGAAATTTATATGTAATGAAGGATGGCTCTGTGGCACTTTCATGAAGCATACAAAGCTTTGGATGTCAAAGTTTTCTATTGGTATCCAAATAAATTCCCACCAATATGGTGGAAGGATTTCCCAAAGTTTGATGGTGATCCATATTTAGCCATTGTGTATGTTGTAAAATTTGTCAAATACACTTCTAATGTGGATGTGATACATGACGATTTTTTGTTAAGACAATTTTTGTTATCTCTCGATATGAAACAGAGGGGCTGGGTCAGATATTCTTGCAGTCCAAAGAGCATTCCCTCTATGGTTGTATTCATCTGAGAGTTCCTCAAGTGTTGGGGGCCAAGATTTTAGGACCCAAAGACACTCTTCAAAACCTTGAGAGAGCCCTTTGGGAAGAGGGATTTTCTTTGAGCCCTATTGAAGTCACAACTAAGGAACAAGTACCTGAAGATGATTGTGATGATGATGAAGAAAGTTACCAAGCACTCAAGGAAATCCTTGAAGAAGACAATGAATGTTGTGAACAATTACTAGAGCACTTCCATAATAAAGACTTCTTGGTTGGGTTTTGCATGTAAAGAATAGAAGAGTACAACATTATCCTTCAAAATTATGAGAGGAAGCCAACCCAAGACATAGCATGGGAGCTTGTCACTACCTATTATGGAGTGAAGTCACTATGTGACGTTGTTAAAAAGAACTATGGTTACCAATAAAGTATTCTAACCCAAGGTTGACCTTTCTTGATGCCCAAAGAAGTCTCAAAACTCATTGAATATCAAGCCCATGGTGATGAATATTTGCTCAAATAGGTCCAGAAAGAAAGCTTCCCCAAAGAAAAAAAAGAGAAAACCATTGATGATAATATCTTCAATAAGCAAGGATTCAGGTGCTTGAAGAGATCGTTGAAGAAGATCCTACTGATTTGCTAGTACAAGATATTTTTGAGACATTCCATAGAGTAAATTCCTTTTGTGCCATGATAGCAGAAAAGTATGGCCTCAATGATGAAGAATTTGTTGATGAAGAAGATTCCTATGAAATGCATCATGTTGAAGACCCAATTAAAGCTTCTCAAGATTTTGTTCTCTCTACACACAAAAAACAAAGAAATGGTTAATTGTAGTCATACAGATGGATTTATGAAGGAACCCTTGGATCTAGTTGGTGCACATATAGATGAATTTATATGTGTAGGGAGGCGTAGATGGGAGGTTGATTTCTCCAGTTTTGATGGAGATCCCATTTATGACATTGAGGGTGGCTTTCGAGTGAAGAATGATAAGTTTTGGCATTCATAATGCTTGTCTACATGTTTGTACGTTTTAGATGTTTGGCAACATGATGATGATATGGTCACATATTTGTGTTGACCACCCAAGGATGACTAGTTGTAGTATGACCATGTGGATTTCCAGCCTTTCCTTGGGGATTATCCTTTTGAACACTCAGAACAATCACCTGATGAATATTATCAATCATTTTTATTCTTGAATTTTAATGAACATAAGGACCTGGTCAGCCTGAAAAAATTGGAGACTCACA
>JZKD02S2307678.1:16924-32740 GCA_000966675.3 Picea glauca | reverse complement strand
GATGTTACACTTGGGCCCCACGTAAGTAGGTAGGTCATTTTTCTTTCTTGCATTTGCATTTTGTGTGTTCATCCTAGTGTAGTTGCATTTACTTTCACGCTCTATTTTACGTGTTGCTCTCTTTGCATTTATGCATAATTGTTGCGATACATTTGCTTGAATCATATTACACATTACTTAGAAATTTTGAAAAAATGCAAAATTTTATTTTTAAAGAGTAGTTATCGATTTTGAAATTTTGAAGTTTTGATTATATGAATAAAGGGTGAGCGAGCCACCTCTTGATGCTCTAATATTTTGCTTGAGTATGTTTACACACAAGTATTACCAGGATATTTTGAGGTTCTCATGTACTATACGACAAGCACATGTCCCCAAGCAAGAGCTAGAAGTTACTCCCCCAAGCTAGGGGTAACTAAGGAGATGATCTCTCAAGGCACGTAGTTTGAAGACATGGAGTTTTGAGAGTCATATGAAAAAATAGAGCCCCTCCTCTCACCACACATCACCATTCATTGGTAGCATTAGAGTCCCCCACACTGGCATGGCCCAGAAAGGAAAACAAGTCTTGTTTCATGAGGTAACAAGTCTGATGTTGTGGTAAGTGTCATTTTAATAATTGAATCATTTGAGAATGTTTCAAATAGTCCTTTCTTGATTATGAAAACATTTGCGTGGAAATTATACATTTTTCCTCATTTCACCTCGATGGTTGACATGGTTTCCTAGTAAGTGAGTCACCCTTGGGAAAAGGGTTTCTACTAGGGGGTTTTCTTGAAGGGTCATCGTACCATTCATGCACATACTTACCGCTCTCCACACTTCATCCCTTATGTTTCCTCATATTTTGTGTTTTCAGACTTATTGACCCCAAGAAGGGATTGTACTTCATTTCATGGGAAGAAGGGGCTAAAGGCCCAAAGGTTTTGTAGCTGGAAAAAGATAAAATCCATAACTAATCCCTCTAGATTTTGTCCCTAAGGTCCCAAGAGAAATGAAATGCTTCTCCATAAAAAATGAAGGACCTTTTAAAAAAAGAAAACAAATAATTAATAAGTGTTCCACTTGTTGGGGGAATGCATTTACGATGTCTTTTATTTTCCTTGCACATGGCACTCAGTGTGTTCCTGACTTCAAGTGGCATTGAGGTGCTCCTTACTTTCCATTGCACATAGCACTAAATGTTTTGGACCATAATAAATTAATGGCAAATAAAAGGGCTTGGAAAAAGGTTGCATTACAAATGAGAGATGCAACACACCTTCTACAAAGGAAACCATAAATGAGACAATATGAGCCCTTGTATGTCAAGAAAACCCATGCCCAAAAGTCATACCTCCATCCACCTCATACTCATTTGAATGAATCAGAGAGGGTCTTCTTGGGAAACACTCCTTGAGTTAGGGATTGATCTACCCAATAGGGAACTATGACAACCCTCCCATACTTAAATTTGACAAATTTTATAAGGTCTTTGAGCATTTGTTTAGTTTGAAAAGGAGGGATTCAATGCACATGTTTGGGTGGTTCTTTTACTAAATGTGACTTACTTGGCATGATACATGTGACTTTTGGACCCTTAGAGGGTGTACTTTTTTTTCTTTACAGGACTTTTCTAGGTGAGAAGCCATTCCATGAATAATTTGTGCCATTTTGACCTTCATGAGGGTTGAAGACCCCAAGGATGGATGCCAAACCCCACAGGATGGGAAGATGACCTTAGAGCTCTTGTGCACATGAGGTGATGAGCATTGCCTTTGGAGGCACCTTGAAAAAACTAGAGGATCACATTGTAGCCCTTTGCACTTGGACGATGGCCTTTGGAGGCCTAGGACATCACCTTCTAAGCCTTGACATCATGTGGAGGCTAGGGTTTTGGTGGGCTTGATGGTACCAGACATGTGGTGATGTGTTTTGAAAGAAGAAAATTCATGGCATGACTCTCTATCACATGAGAGATTGACACATGGCCTTTGGAGGCCAAATGATTTTCATCTAGAGGCTCAACGTCACCCTTTGAGGGTTTTACTTTATGTAAATTTTATTTTTGTAAATTGTAAAGGAAAATAAAGGGGGTCGACCTCCTTTGAATTTGTTGTTGAAATTTTATGTGGAAAAAATTGGTTTAGATGGCCTCATATAAATAGAGGCCATCTCATTTTCATTTTAGACATAAATCACTTGAGAATTACATAAACTCCTAACTAAAATGTTCGCGCTACTTTAGCAATTCACTCTCTCCTGACTTTGGTGAAAAATGGATGCTTTTAGTTGTCTATTGGCAGAATAAGGTTAGTGACTTCTCTTGCATGCTTCCTCTTGGAAATTGTGGTGGAATATCTTGAAAAGTAAGGGTTTTTCATGCTATCTCTTGGATAAGGTAAGGAATTTCTGCAATTGTATGTGTTTCTTCTTGATTTCAAGGTTATTTTATCAAACCCTTGGAGGAGTATAAGGGCATACATCATCCATCAAGGATCTCTCTTTTATTGTTATTGAAAAGACTATTTAAAAGGTTGCTACAAGGAGTAAAAAGGCTTACACCTTTGTAGATTTACCTTGCTAAGGTTTGTTTACTCTAGGGAGTAAAAAGGCTTACACCCCTAGAGGAGTAATAAACTCTAGCTCATAAACAAGAGACTCCATAACCCAATAGATAAGGCACTAATAATTTTTTCATTGGAGACTAAATATTGTTGCATTGATAAACATGATTGTTATTGCGAGATTTGTACTTATGTCAAATCCCCAACACAAGTCTCTGAATCCACGTAACTAAAGGAAATCCTACCATTGTCACCTTAGCAGGAGATCCCCACATTTTAGTGATGGATGAGTTCCACCACAACAGAGGCATCCCCGGTAACCTCAAGGGATCAAGTAGCAAGTGATGTAGCTAATATTATAGCCCTCTCTCACTAGTTACGTAAGTCAAATGTTTATGTCTATGAAATTGAGGAAATAGGAAGTGTTTCGGGTACCTTTCTAGAACAAGAACAATTGCAGCATATATATAGTGATTTCCAAGTACCAATATGAAATATAGACCTCAAGAGATAATAGACAATGAAAAGTGTTCAATGTTGATACAAAATTGCAGCAAAACAACAGTTTACAACAACAATTATAACTTTGTAATAGAAACAAGAAAATTAGATCAGAAATTGCATGAAATTGCAGTGAAAACTTAGCACATGTCTAGTAGATTAATTCCCAATTGTTCCGAGCAAATTATGAGTATGTTCGCTAGTTATTAAACTAGTGTATGGAGAAAAATTAAGTAAATTATATGGTTGTAGAAAAGATTTGCAACAACAACAACAACAATAAAATTAGTGGATTAGGCTAGGTTATGGTTAGAAGAAATTAGTGAAAGCCTTAGAGAATAAGATTTGAGGGTTGTTTGATCAAAATTCTTCACAAAGAGAAAAAAAATAGTTACTTTTGTTTTATGGAGTCATTTACAACATCAATATAATGTGATTTGGAGAGTAATGATAGCAATGTTCTAAGGAAATGGAGTGAAGTTTAAGTGCAATGTAATGTCCCCATTTTTTGATTCCCCTGCCTTGCAGTCAGAGGTGACCTTATGGGTTTATGTCATCCTGACTAGAGGAGTAAAATGTAACATCCCCAGCATCCAACTGGGCTATGCCACATAATTTTTTTTGAGTTGTATACAAAATTAAAACATACACACACAGAAACTCTTGCGGAACTTTATATATAAAACTTTAAAACAAACAATTACATTCTGCAAATGCACATATTCATACAGAATAATAATAAAAATACACATGTAGCACACACAGGAAAAAACCATAAAAATAAACGCATAAATAATAATGCAGCATGTAATTTAACACACAATTGATGCTTGTCTTGGTAAGAATATCACCAAATGTGTACAGAACTTCCACGAACCTCCCAGCCTTAGACCTCATTTCTCATCACTCTCAACAGTGGGTCACCCCCGAGCTGGGACTAAACTCCACTCGGGTAAAGGGATTCCTAACCAGGATGATGTATCTCAGACAACAGGAAAGACTTTGTCATAGGTGCCAACTCAAACTAACATCCTACAGTCCCTCATTCCCCACATACCTGTCCCACCCCAAGAAGTGTGCCCCTTCTCTGCTCAACAGTCCTTCAGCTGCCCCACTTCCTTTTCGGGGCTTTAGCAACAGGCTAGATAGGAAGTCTCTGAGCTATGTAGCTGCAGTTTGACACCTTCCAGAAATCAATTCCTAGCAATTCTCTCACCTAGAGAGAATTTCTCATGGGCCTGACAACCCACCTCTTCAGTATCCCACGGGCCTGACAACCCGCTTCTTCAGTCTAGCTCCCCAAGTTAACTAGGTATAGATACAAGTACATGTATGGGTACGAGTACAAGTATAGTGACAGTAAGGTACATATATAGTTACAGGTATAGGTATAGGTATATGTATAGGTATAGGTATAGGAAGGTATAGAGGACAGCTGAATGAGTGAGTGAATGATCATGGAATGATTGGAAAAATGAACTAAGTCCAAACTATATGTATGCATGTTCCCAACTTGACACTTGTCATGTTGGGAGCTACTTTGGCCCACTTGTCTCCATCCTTAGAACTTAGGATAAAATAATTATCCATACTTTATACTTTAAGGAATATTAATATAATATTCCTTTTTGGCTTAAGCTCCCTAGATTAGCCCTTTTCCTTAACTTTTATCCCCCCATTTCCCTAACTAGTGGAGTTTAGTCCTCCATACTCTTTTATCGTGGTCTATCTACACAAAATGATGTATTATATTAATGATAAGACATATACAAAAATAGGCTCACTGGCCTTTAGCATCTAGGCTCTCCGGCCTAATTCAACAAATAAGCCTCCTAGCTTATAATAACTGGCTCACTAGCCTATACAACACAACATATACACAAAGGCTCCCTGGTCTCAAAATCGCGCGCACTTAAGTTTGTTGCGCGCGGTATCCTGGAATGTGCACACTTCATCATTTTAGTGCGCAGTACATGTGCGTACTATACCATGGAAGGTGCATACAAAAATGATATCAAATAGCTCACCATCTTAAGTACATTTGCATTTACATTTACAGTTGGGGTTCGGACCAGGGGTATTAAAATCCCCTCCCCTTATTTATGCATTGTCCTCAGTGCATTATGTACACATATATAACCAAAATTTCAGAAAACCTCAAAAATATGTGGGTATTCTGCCCGCATAGCATCTTCATTCTCTCAAGTTGCATCCTCGGGACCATACCAGGTCCATTGGACCTTTACAATCCCTATGGCTCGATTCCAGAGCTGTTTGATTTTCTGATCCAGAATGCGTACCAGATGTACTTGGAAAATGACTTCTTGCTCCACCTGAATCACATTCCAATCAATAACATGATTAGCATCAGGTATATATTTCTTAAGCAATGATACATGAAATACATTATGAATGGTCATTGATGTAGGCAAGGAAAAAATGTATGCTACAAGCCCAATCCTCTCTAGGATTTCAAAAGGCCCACAATAGCGAGCTACCAACTTTGAACAATTTCCCAACTTTAGGGAACTTCTGTTGGCCTTCACTTTCAGGAATACATGGTCACCCACTTTAAATTCCCTGTGAGTTCTTCCCTTATCAGCATAGCTTTTCTACCTATCTAGGGAAGCCTTTAAATTCTATTTTATTTTCAACATTTTCTCTTCCATTTCCTCGAGTAATTATGGCCCAACTACTACTCTATCTGTTGTGTTGTCCCAACTTACCGGTGTGTTGCACCTTCTTCCATAAAGTGCCTCAAATGGGCTCATCTTTAGAGATGCTTGGTAACCATTTTTATAAGCAAACTCTACTAAGTGTAGGTAGTCTTCCCATTTTGATGGTTTATCCATCACATATATCCTCAACATATCCTCAATCACTTGATTCACCCTCTATGTTTGTCCATCTGATTCTGGATGATAAGTTGTGCTAAAATTCAAATTTGTTCCAAATCCCTTAAATAGTCCTTTCCAAAAATTTGATGTAAATTTTAGATCTCTGTCAGATACAATTGTCTTGGGTATACCATGTAATTGAGCAATTTCTCTCATATAAACATTAACAATGTCGGTTTCCTTGTGGGTGAGCTTTACTGGAATAAAATGAGCAGCTTTAGTAAACTTATCCACCACTACCATGATAGAATCATGTTGCTTGTTTGTTATGGCTAGTTTGGTGATGAAATCCATTGTTACAACTTCCCATTTCCACTTAGGAATAGGTAATGGTTGTAGCAAACCAGCTGGGTGTCTATGCTCCACCTTTAACTTTTGACATTCCAAACATTTGGCAATAAAATCAACAACTTTTTTCTTCATTCCTGGCCAATATTGGCTCTTTACAGCTACAATAGTTTTTTGATAACCTGGGTGTCCAACATAAGGTACATTATTCATTTCTCTCAATATCAGATTTTTCAATTCATGAGAATTTGGTACATAAATTCTGCCCCTATACATGAGAATTTCATCATTTTCTAGCTTATAGTCTTCAATTTTCTGCTGCAAAATACCTTGTTGTAATTTTGTCACTAATTCCTTGTATTGCAAATCTAATTTTGCAGTCTCTATGAGTTTGTCTTTCAAATCTAATTTGTACATGCTAATGGTTGTAGCATGAAACTCATGCACCCTTCTTCTAAGTGCATCAACCACCTTGTTCTCTTTCCCTTTGATATGCTTTATATCAAATTCATATTCACTGAGAAATTCTAACCATCTTCTTTGCCTATAATTTAGAGTTGGTTGATCAAATAAATATTTCAGACCATTATGGTATATCCTTAGCTCAAACCTTTTCTCCATGAGGTAGTGCCTCCACTTCCTCATGGAATGCACTATGGCTGTCAACTCCAAATCATGAGTTGCATAGTGCATTTCATGCTCCTTCAACTTCCTTGATTCATAACATACAACAAACCCATTTTAACTGAGGACTCCACCAAGTCCTTCTTTACATGCACTTGTGCATACAATGAAGTCTTCATTTGGATATGCAATCCTTAGTATTGGAGCACTTGTTAATAATTTCTTCAAGTGTTGGAAATTATTTTCACAATCCAATGTCCACTGAAACTTCACACCCTTCTTTTGCAAGGAAGTGATTGGGTGTGCAATCTTTGAAAATCCTTCAATAAATATCCTATAGTAGCCTGCAAGGCCCATGAATGATCAGACCTCTGTCACATTCTTTGGTGCTGACCATCCTATAATGGATTCTATCTTCTCAAGATCCACTGCTATCCATTCCTCTGAAATGATATGTCACAAATAATGAATTTGCTTCTGATAAAATGAACACTTGCTCAATTTGGCATACAACTGATGCTCCCTTAATACTTGTAATACCATCCTCAAGTGTTGTTCATGCTCTTCCTCTGATTTAGAATATATAAGAATGTCATCTAAAAATACAATGACAAACTTATCTAAGTATTCTCTGAAAATAACATTCATTAAACACATGAAGACATATGGTGAATTTGATAACCTAAATGGCACCATTGTGAACTCATAATGACCATACCTTGTTCTGAAACAAGTCTTGTTGATGTCTTCTTCTTTAATTCTTACTTGATGATAACCTGACTTGAGATCAATCTTGGAGAATATTTTTTCATCTTTCAACTGATCAAAGAGGTCATCGATCCTTGGCAAAGGATACTTATTTTTCACAGTTACCTTGTTCAACTGCCTAAAGTCAATTCAAAGTCTCAATGTTCCATCCTTTTTCTTCACAAATAAAACTGGGGCACCCCAAGGTGACACACTTGGTCGTATATACCCCTTCTTTAGGAGCTCTTCAAGTTGCATTTGCAACTCCTTCAATTCTGGTGTACTCATCCTATAGGGATTCTTGGATATTGGAGTTGCTCGAGGCATTAGATTTATGGAGAAATCAATGTTTCTTTTAGGGGGTAATCTTGGTATTTCCTTAAACACATCTTCAAACTCTTTTAGGACTACATAATATTCAATATTTGACACTCTATCTTTAGGTGTCTCTTCCATATGTGTTGCAAACAATGATATCCTTTTCTGTAAAATTTCTTCAGTTGCAATTCTGAAATATCTTTGACAATTATTGCCCTGGGAATTCCCTGCATTGTCATTAGGTTCCCTTCCTCATCCAAGCAAGTAAATGCCTTGTTATGACAGTATAGGATAGAATAGGATAGAATGATGTTGGTCCAACCAATCCATCTCAATTATACAGTCATAGGAACCTAAAGGCAAGATGTTCAAATCTTCCCTAGTGTTCAGTCCATTCATGTCCATAAGACACGACTTAACCATCTCATTAAATTTTCTTTTTGCGCTGGTAGCCACCTGCACCAACCAAGATTTTCCATGCTTGCTTCTTGGCAAATGAAAACTTTCCACCATCTTAGGATCTATATAACTATGACTAGCTCCTGAATCAATTAAAATAGCAATGGTTTGGTTGTTGATCATACCTTCCACTTCAATCATATGTGACTGATACTCTGTTTGCTTGTTGTCCAAGGCTGCATAGATCCTTGGTACATTTCTGCCCATGTCCTCCATTATTTCAGCTTGCTTTACATTGTGAACAATCCTCACTTTTTCACCTCTATGAGGATAATCTATAAACATATGATCTCCTTTACAACCCCAACATTGAATAGGTGGCTGCCTTGGCCTCTAAACCCCTATCTCCATCATTCGGGGTTCTCTGGAAGTTGGTTGTCCCTGAGGATTATTTCTCAAGAATGGTGGCTTAGTTCCCTTCTTCCTCTGATCCATCTTGAATTTCTTATTGTCTTCCCAAGCTTTTTGGAAAGTTGGCCTTGATTTTTGTTGATCATATAGGCATTTAGCTCGCCTTATGGTCTCTTCCAATGTTTTGGAACCATCATATTGTATTTTGTCACTGATGAATGATGAAAATCCACTAAAATACCTATGAATCTTAATTGTCTCATCCTTAATGAAAGAAACATACTTCAGCAATTCTAAAAACCTTCTTTCATATTCATCTATGGTCATATTCCCAAGCTTGAGTTCAAAGAACTCTTTCGTTTTCTTGTCATAGTATCTCTTAGTCAAGTATTTATTTTCAAAATACTTCTTGAATTCCCTCCAAGTAAACTTTTTCTCTTTAATGTGTTGCACCTGCACAAGCTAATCTCACCACATGGATGCCTTTCCCTTGAGTTGATAGATGGAAATTCTTCCTTTTGCATGAGAAGAATAATTATGCAATTGAAAATACTTTCCCATGCCCAACAACCATGTCTATGCATCTTCATCCTTCTTGTGCTTACCATCAAATGTAGGAGGTTTGATTTTGTTCACTTCTCCTTGTAGCTCATCCACCCCAGACCTCTTATTCTTCCTGAAAGGGGATGGACTTGAGATGTTGTGTGCTCTCTTATTGGAATGCCTCGGGGAGTGATGGTGACGTCTTCTAACACTTTGTGTTCTTCTTTTCTCATCAGGAGACCTGTGACTTCCTGATTTGTTTGAGACACTCTCCTTATCCAATTTCTTTTCTATTATGTTCAAGCTCTGCATTAACTTCATGTTGAAGTTCTCTTGCTACTCCTTGGATCTCATAAGCCTTTCATTATCAGCTTTATGACTTTGGACATGCTTCTGCAAATTTTTAATGGTCTCTACCATATTCATGTTTTCATCCCTTCCTTCTCCATGTCCATTGGAGTTTGTTCGTTCAATGCCCATATGGACATCCATCCCTCTGATCTCATATTTGTGTCTATAAGTCCCCTTTGCATCTTTCATTCTTATGCACTTTGTGCTAATCCTGATCTGATCTAGTTGTTGTTAACTCTGCAAAATGTTGTTGGCCCTCGACCAAGTTTTGGGGAAACTTTGGTCAGTTTTCACCCACTTTTGGACTCCGACACGTTGGTCGAAGAAAGAGCACCCAGGCAGAGCTGAGATCACAGATCTCACCTATTTTGTGGGCTATTTGGACCTTGTAAGGGGTCCTCTAGGGTTTTGTAATAGGTTTTTAGGTTGTCGGCCCATGGGTTCTCCCCATGTTTAGTCCTTATTGTAAGGGTTTGTAAAGTATAAATAAAGGGGAATGTAGTGTAAAAGATATATCTCAAGAAGTGCTTGGTGCAAGAGAGTATATGTGGTCAAGGCTTTGTGATCGACTATGATTTTGTAATAGGTTCTAAGTGTTGTAAGAGATTGTGGCTCTATGCAATTGACATATTTTTTGGAAGTAAAGAAGGAGGATCTAGTGCTTAGTGTGAAGATCTCATGTCTTGTGCGAAGATCTACTATGTAGCTTAGTGTGCAGGAGTAGTTGAATGTAAGATCATGATGAATAATAAAGAGGCAAAGCAGTTTGTGGACATCGCCCCACCCTGGGGCGAACCACGTATATTTGGTGTCTCATGGTTTTCTTTGTGCAATGTTATTTTTGTTATGTTTTACTTAATGCTTAGATGAATGCTAGATCTAACTTGTGGTGCTAAGAGCTATGTGCTAAGTTCTTAGGGTATATAATCMTTTGTTGTTACTACGCYGATCTGTCCTTGGTTATGMTCTGCGGTGTTATTAGGGKTAATAAACTAATGTATGTCACTTCCTAAGCATTAACAAAATATTATGTGAAGTKCTTTTATTACAGATMTATGTCCCAGCYTGGTTACARACACYTGTGTCCTGTAACCCCCCCTACTTCTACCTCGGGTGAGACTYYGCCTGCTTCRCARGTGTTGCCGAAAGGGCCRGTAGATGACAAAAATGCATATTTTAGAGGTTCAAACCATTCAATAGATGACAAAAATGCATATTTTACTTACTTGCACCAAGAATAATCATGAGAATAYCATGCAAGATCACCAMAAAACTTCCAAGGTTGATCCAAGTTGCCAAAAATAGCCTTATACAAGAGTGGYRCYTCACAATTTYAGCCAATAACCCTCACKAGGGAGCAAATTTCAGACCTCTTGTCTTGTATGACAAGTTGTGATGTGAAAATGAGAGTAGTTTTTGCTTATTTRTACAAAATTTTGACATTTAATTAGTTTTAGGTCAAAAATAAGGCCGACCTGGCCAATTTACAATAAAATTCAATTTTGRCATAATAAAATTAATTTKCATCTAGAAACACCTCCAAGGGTGAYGTCATGCCCCTCTAGGGTGACGTTGAGCCCTAAATGTGGAACGTTGAGCTAGAAAAGTGGGGCGCTTGGCCTCCAGAAGCCYCAAATGATCCCCACACATGCCACCAAGCTCACAAATGCCTCCAAAATRAAACCCTAKCTCTRGATGACRTCTAGGGMTATGATGGTGACRTCCARGGCCCTCAAGGGCTAAYGTCCATGTGGGAAGAGCAAGGTCCCCATGGTCTAGGTCTGTCAGGGTGCCTCCAAAGGCCACRCCCTTTTTTCTCCTGGTACAAGYCTTCAATTTATTCCTACCCYTGGCTRGKGTTTCAACATCCATCTRTGGGMTTTAATCGCCATGAAGGTCTGAGCTAATCATTCCCTCATGTGTACCTRTCCATCGGGAAAGGTCCTGYAGCAACAACAAGTAYGCCCTCGAGGGGTTCATAAKTCACAGGGACCATAGCATGTAAATCACATCCAATAATTAAATTACCCAAACATGTGCATCAAACCCCCCTTAACCTAGACAAATGCTCAAAGACATTATGCAATTTGACAAGTTAGGTTTGGAGAAGATCTCAGGGTGTCCTATTGGGCTAACCTCTCTTAATTTTGGGGTGTTTCYTAAGTGAGATCTAGTCCAAGTCTTGTAAGTSTRTGAGGTGGCATGGGGTAAGTATTTGGGCATGGGGTGCATGTAATAAYAGGGAAATGTAAAGTCTTACYTGTGGGTKCCTTTGTAGAGAGAGAGKTGCACCTTGTCATAAATGCAATTGTTTCCTAGCCCATTCATTGCCTTTTACTCTTAACTTTATTTMTTTTGATMTTTTTCTCTTGTGCTTCAAGGGAATAGTTGAGGGACACTRTCCTGGCTTGATGACTAGAGGTGACARCRTTATCCACAAACATTTCAYGGAAATGAGAAGGTTGGYTCRTGATGAGACCYCCTTTCTCTTGGTTATGCCACCAAGAGCCACTACCCTRGTTTGGTGACTAGATAGGTGGTAGTGTCATACCGCTACATGCCCATGGTCATAATAGGTCGRCTTGTGATGRGACCTCCTATCCATCAAMTAATACCTTGAGTGTTTATGTATATTATGGGTTCCCTTTTCTTAYTRAGAAGMTTTTCACTGCTTTCTYGGGGATCCCTGGATGAAGCATCTCAAAGGTTTCAACATTGGTTTTTAACTCTTGCCARCTACTTTTACCCTCTGGGCCTTTAGCCCCTTCTTCCCACGAGGTAAGGTACAACCCTTCCGAGTGYATCCAATCCCAATGCCCAAATAAGGATAGGGGAKATGAGAGGAATGAAAATGGAAAGTGGTAAGTATGGAGATAACRGAYGATGACTTTTCATAGATCCACCCAGTGGAAACMCATCCTAAAGGGAAATCAACTTACTAGGGYACCATGTCACCCTTCTAGGTATGAACAAGGCAAAGAGCAYAATTTCCAAGMAAWCATCATGAAATGAAGAAGGATTCARTACAACATATTCAAGTGMTTCAAAAATCAGAGTGATACATACCATGATWCCYGAACTCATTACCTCATGGAGMAARAATCACTRCTACTTYAGGACCAGGCTWGTGGGATGGATACCGTTGTTGGTGATAAATGGASTRCACTAAAGAAAAGAGGGGCCCTCCGAGGCCATGCTCAAGTCGTCCGACTCTCGGTACTTCATGTCTAGGACCTGTGGGCCTCGAGACRTGATCTCCTTAGTTATCCCTAGGCTAGGGGATAACATCTGGCTCCAACTSGGGGACATGTGCTCACCTTAGAGYRCATGAGAAGCTCAACATCTYTGGTATGACATGTGCTTKCTAGATCTCAACAAAGGATATTTGTAATCCCTAGGGTGGTGATATCACCCCTTGTTCATATATGATAAAATAGACCAAAAAAATCTCTAGYCTAGCATATGATCATGAACATACATATATACATAATGAAACAAGACAATATGAAAATTGCAACTACAACTATGCTAACATGATATGCAAATGGTATATATAATGGATGCAAATKCCTACCTATCCTAAGTTACMTGTACTTACCTGTGAAATGTTAGGTATAAGCATACAACCAGTACAACCACGCTAGCGATGTATSATAACACCTGCYTGTGTGCTTCATCATAAACCAAAACTATGAMAAGTTAARCACAAAATAAACATGAGTTAGAGCATGCATTATATCATAGGAAATCGTAAAGTCTAGCTCAWGGARGCGGGAGGGAGGGACAAAATCATGCCAAGTMACCCTTCCAGAAAAGTGATCAATCCATCTCAGTAAAGGATCATGAGAGGTCAAGGAMTCAAAGGGATGGCTCAAAGAGTCTAAGGGTTGACTACCTTGGACGTCATCACTCCCTGAGGTMTRAGAAKGGATTAACAAGAACTTAGAGGGMAWCTGACAACTTCTCAGGGGAAAGATGAAAGATTGAGATAATAAACTTCTTAAGGCATTCAACCTCCCCTTGAATTCTAACGGAAAGTTTTTCCTGAAAGAAAACTTGAAACAAGAGATAGGTTCCCCAACTTCATCCTTAGTGACATAACGAGGTAAAGCAATCAGAGGGAGCTGGAAAACCTTGTCACAAGTATCCTGTTCAGGAAAGCAACGTCCTCTTTATCAAAATTTTAGCACAATGGCAGTTGATAATCTTCTTCATAGAATAAATCCAAGTGCTCAAAGGAAAAATCATCAAAATCCTCAAGGTATGACCTAAAATTATCAGGAGAACATTGTACCGGGTCATCCTTGGGTGCTTAGAAAACTTCTGTAATTATATCATCATCTTGTTGCCAAACGTCAAAATGATTAGGAACATCATATGATTGTTGTAAAGGAAATATTCGAAGATATCCTTCCATATCATAAATGGGATCCTCATCAGAACTAATCACATCCCATTTACATCTTCCAACATGTATGAACTCATCAATGTTATCAACCATGTCATTACCTTTATCATAACACAAAGGGCTTAAAACATCCAAGGGCTCCTCTAACCGTTATTCACTTTCCAAATCACAAAATAAAGTATCTTCAAAATCTTGGAAAGAGAAATAACTTACCATATTAACTTCTTGTTGTGTAGGAGCATTGAAGACTTGGATGACTTCATCAAATGAAAGAGCAAGCATCAATGCTTCATCCTCATGACTTGCCCCTACTGATCTAAAAATGAAGAAGACTTGTAATCTTGAAAATATTTGCAAGTTAAATTTTATGTGTTAAAAGCAAATGGATCAACTTTGCAACACATCATTAATAGGATTTACTCATTCAAGATGCATATAAACAATAGCATAATCAATGAACATAAACACATAACACAACAAATGATAAAGGAGTTCACCCCTCTCTTGGGATACATCTCCTGGTCCAGCTTCCAATGGATCATTAGTATTATTTTCTCAAAGTGCTAAAAAATGTTCTTTACAATGCTCAAAATGACCAATAGACTGCTCCAATGGCTTCAGAACGTCCAAAAACCCCTAGCTGAACTTTTTCGGCACCTCGTTTGGCCAAAAAATGAAGAAGATAGACTTCCTTGAAGTCTCCCCTTCAAGCTTGCTATCTCTGCAACTACAAAATGCACCTCCTCTGGCCCAACCTAGCCCACACACAATTTAAAGTGTGAAAACCTGGAACTGGGCACAATCGCACCACCGGTCCAAACTGTCGAACCGTTTACGTGCTGGCCCTAACTACCAAGGCCCGTGGGCACATGGCAATCATACGACCATGCCAACACACAACAGGGCTAATGGTTAAATAACCATTGGAACCATATGTTTAAACCCACGCGCATTGGTATAGTGGTCACATGGTAAACCGCGCACATATATATCAAATGGTTACAATATATGGTTACGGTGGTAACCACCGTAGCGCTGGTCACATATAACATAACACATGACCATGGGCCGGGGCTTAACCCCGACCCGGTCCACGCCCATATATACAATATAACAATGTTAAATACAATTTTTAAAACATATATAACAAGGAACATACGTGGACACATCGGTTGGGTGGCCTTTCCCAAAGATTTACCCTGCCCAGAGGTCACGGGATCGACTCCTGCTGAGTGCAAAGGTTTTAACAAATAAACAAGTGACACAAGGCGACCTGTGATTGGGCCACATGTCGCATTCCCATTTGCTGCCAATAAAACACGCCATATGCCAATTGTCTGCCACGTCAGCATATGGTCTTCCACGTCATCTGTACGGTCTGCCACGTCATCGTCCGTACGGACTGTACAGACTTGTACAGTCAGCATCCCTTTTTTGCCTATTTGCCATTTTGAATAGAACGTGATATCTCTCGCTCCCGATGTCTGTTTGAACCCAAATGAGTTGCGTTGGGTTCGCAACAACGAGGCCTACGCTTTCGTCCGATTTGAAGTGATTCCGAACACTTTGAATTTTTGAGAAAAATTTGATCCCCTGATCACACCTCCCCATTGGAAAGCTTTTGGACCTCCAAAAGACTATATTCAGTCTATGTGAAGATGAGGGTAAATTTCCCTCACCTTTCCAACCTCAATCCACTTGGCTTTGCTTGGATTTGTACCTTTAAGACCAACTCGAAGATACTCCACATTTCCTCGTTTTGAAGTTCGCATTCTCCTGTCAA
>JZKD02S2307656.1:0-18824 GCA_000966675.3 Picea glauca | reverse complement strand
TGCAATTTCACTACTTCAAATGCAAGGATGCCCCCAACCTAATATAAAGCAAGAAATTAAATCTTTTTGTTTCAAAAATTTCACTAAAAGCAATAATGAACTTTGTTAAAACAAATAAACCCAAACTATTCTTTTCAATTGCATAAGAAAAATGATCTTTCAAACAATAAGAAAATGATAAAGACCAAGAAAAACTCAACTTTCAACCGATCACCGATCCTTAACTAATCAAACACACTCAGATTCCAAAATCAGAGAGTATGATGTTGCCAAGAAAAGTCAAGAAACAAAAGTCAAGACAAAAGTGACAAGAAGAGCCTTGAAATCCTAAGACTATTCATGCACGCAAACGAAGACAAGAAAAACATCAATCAAAGGTCCAAGAAACATTTATGAGGCAATCAAACTGATATGGGCAGTTAAAAATGCCAAAATTCAAATTCAAAGTTTTGAAAAATTGAGTTTGCAGGCAAGCAATATTACACAGTGTGAGAATCACTGATTTTCGCAGGTGACCCTTGAGAAGGATGCGAGAACCTTGCACTGAAACCTAAAGGCAGAGTGCGAACTCTACCTATTCTCACAGGCTGCAATGATGTACAATGCGAGAATGCCTGAACATAGTCAAAATTTTGAAAAATGAAGCAAAATTGAAAAAGGCCTCTGGACCCAGAGGGTCTATCAGGATATCCTGAAGACTCATATATTGATAGGACAGGAGAAAAGTAAAAACATAGCAAATGGCCACAAAAAAATACCAAAATCCACAAAGAAAATGGGGATTTTCCCCAGTGGAGTCGCCAATTTTTTTATTGGATAAATCCGTAGGTGCGGACACTAATCGATCTCCCTAGATCCACCTGGATCTAGAACAAAGCAAGATTGAACATGACTCTTTCCCTAGATTTTGACCATTGAATTAAATAGAAGGCAAGAACAAATAACATACCTTATTATCACTTCCTATGGTCTTTTTTTCTCCTACTTCGCTCCAGTGCTCTAGTGCAGCCAAGACCAAGACAACACAAACCAACCAAAGTGAAGAAAGCACAATCTATTCAACAGTCAATCTATGTATATGATCAAGTAATTATACAATAAAGTAGAAATAGCTTTATGGGAAAGGGACATGTTACTGTATCATATTAATGGAAAGTAAAGATTACAACCTGAACCTTGATGTCGCAAACTTCCTTTTGATGGTCCTTGGCTACGACACACACACTTGCTCACTGGCATGAAGAAGATTAAATCCTTTGGATAGACTTGTTGGAGTCTCCAAACTGCTGTAGTTTCAGTCCTTCACACAATTCTTTCACCAATTCTCCAATGAATCTTGCTTAACCTTTTCCATGAGAATTCCCTCAATATATAGGAGAGAATGAATTAGTTACTTGGATAAGAATGATCCCAAAATATCAGGGAATCCAGTACTAGGATAACCATTCGAATGCCATCTCATCCTTCTAGACGATTCCCTTCTAGAAGCATCGAGAATTCATCTTTTTCCTTGCTTTAGAAAGAGTTCGCACCCTAGCAGTTCAACACAGTGCAAACTTCTCACACCCTGGCTTAAGGCATCCTGCGCAAATCATGCATTCGCGCAGGCAAATATACTAGTAGCCTGCGAACAGTCTTCAAAAATGATTTTTCTGGAAGAGATGAAAATAACTTTTTCTTAGGAGAAAGTTCTTATGAAGAGCCTAAGTACACCATCATCAATACATCATCATGATGACCAAAATCATGGGTAACAATAGGACCTCATTCTTCGTTGTGCCAGATCAATGGTCCACGATCCTTAGTGATCCGACAATCCAGATCATTTCGTAAATTCGCATTTCGTGAGTTCCTCCAACTCTCACCTTTGACTTCTCCAGTTTGCGAGTCAGTGAAATGTTGATATCTTGCCACATGTCCTCTGGATCCAACGGTTCATATCTCATCGTGATTTCAAATTTCATGAAATTGGAGGATGGCTCTTGGACATTATCCTCTTCGCAGTTATACTGGATCCAACGGTTGTTGGTCCTTTGCGATCTAATTCGATGGATGAGGTATAATATCCTCCTCTTCACACTCCTCATATATGGACTCTGATCTAGTGGCCATTGAGTATTCAGGATTGGTGATCCAACGACCACTGTCGCTCCTCCTCCTGAGCTTACACATCCTCCCAACTTGGAATAATTTATAAGTGTCAAAGGTTTTGCGAGACTTGATGTATGGGATCTTGTCTACGCATATCATAACACTATCTCTCCTAAGCTTTGGCAAAAGTTTCCCTTATCCCTGGTGCACACTTGTGCTATGCATGCAACTCTGCGCTATTCCTCCTGAGATTCTCAAGATTGCTCTCCCCTGTCTTCACTATTGTTCTTGCCATGCACACTCTACTTGTAAACCTTCTGTGTCTTTCCTGCTTTTCTTGCTATACACTCTCTACCTGTAAACCTACCAACATATCTATTGTTCTTGTCATCAATGACAATCACACTTTGCCTGTAAACATGCTAACAGTATGAAGGTTATTCATTGGACAATGAAGGATTGTTGAGATATAACTGTAGAATCTACGTACCTCCTAATGGAGAATTAAGAAGTTTTATCTTAAGTGAATCTCATCGAGTAGTTTACATGGCTCATCAAGGAGTCACAAAGATGAAGGAAAAACTTAATCCTTTATTCTTCTGGAAGGGAATGAAATCGAACATAGTTAGTTACGTGGAAAGATGTCTAGAATGTTAGCAAGTGAAGGCTAGACATAGATATCCAGCAGGATTGTTACAACCACACGCTATTACTGTATTGAAATGGGAGGTCATTTCGATGGATTTTATCGCTGGATTACCACTGAAGGAAAGGAGGCACAATTCCATTTTTTTGATAGTTGACACTCTAACGAAGAGTGCACACTTTATTCTGGTAGGTACGGCATATAAGGCGACAGAAATAGCTAGAGTATTTTTCAATGAGATTTTGATATTACACGATATACCAAGAAGGATCATATCCGATCGAGGATCAATGTTTACAGGATGGTTTAGACCAGTTTCCAAGAGGCCTTGGGAGAAAAACTGAATTTTAGTACAACATATCACCGAGAGACATATAGACAAACAAAAAGAACGAACCAGATTTTGTAGGATATGTTGCAAATGTATGTAATGGACCAACATAAATGTTGGGAAGACTTCTTTCCATTAGTATAATTTTTATACAACAACAGTTACCAAAGAATGATTAAGATGGCACCGTTTGCGTTTCTTTACGGGCAACCGTGTCAAACGACGTTGAGTTGGGATAGACTTGAGGACAGGGTCTTGATAGGGCTAGAAGTGATCCAAGAAATGGAAGAACAAATGTAATCAATAATACATAGGATTAAAGAAGCACATGATCGACAAAAGAATTATGTTTATGCGCATCACGTTGACCACAATTATGAGGTTGGTGACATAGTTTTCTTGCGGGTAAAACCACACAAGAGTTTGATCAAGTTTAGGCAGTGTGATAAACTCTCTCCTAGGTTTGTGGGACCTTTCTAGGTTTTGGAAAGAAAGGGACCCGTGGCTTATCGACTAGCCTTGCTTGATTATTTGAGGAGTATGCATGATATATTTCATGTATCTGTTTTACGACATTATGTTAGTGATCTGTCACATGTTATTGACATGCATTATTTACAGATGTCGGACAAGAGTTCTCTCATGGAGGATCCAATGCGCATTTTGGACCATCGCATTCGACAACTATGACATTGAACAGTCGACCAGGTCAAGGTCCAGTGGGACAACTATATCCCACACTCGGCTACTTGGGAGGATGTATATGAGATGTGTCAATAGTTTCCTTATCTATTTTATAGATTAGATATATAGATCTATGTCAGATACATTTATTTTCTTGCATCTTTATACTATACAACTTCAGGACGAAGTTTAAAACAAGAGGGGGTGTATGTAACATATTGTTCTACTAAGCACACTTTTATTGACTTATTCTTTTAGGACACGTACATGCATTTGATCTAATTATGGTACATTGTGATTTTGTTTCAATTATGGATTATACATGATGATAATGATGTATTGTGACTTATTTTTATTTTGATGTATATGTATTGGAAAATGCTATTGATGAGTTTTCCCGAGTGTGCATGAAACATGACAAGTTATGGATGTTGATGGCATCAATGGAATTCCTTGGAGTCCAGATTGATTCAGGGAGTGGATTGTATTTGTTTGAGTATTCCATTTTACGCACATGTGATATATGATTGATTATAATATGATTTATGTATATGGATTAATGACACTATTTTTGTCAGTGGATGGAGGCTTGATGATGCTTGTTAATTCAAATAACATAAGGAGTAAATGGGCCATGCACACAAGCCACACATTGAGGGAGAGGTGTGGCAGTGTCCCTGTCATAGCCTACTAGCACTCCCGACGTGACATGGATTGTAGGTTAACAATTACCTAGTTCGATAGGTCCACGATGTCGTGAGGTAGGGCTGAGATAGTCGCTCATGAAGATTTCTAAGGGGTCTGAAATAAGGAAAAATCCTTATTTTTTAGAATCCCTTAGTCTCTCACAAGGTCCACCAAGTGGAGTGTTGAATCCAAGGGTCGCACAAACTTCAAAAACTAGTCTAAGGTGAGTGGAACCCTTGAAGCACATAGGTGCGTCTTGAAGGGCATGTTACATAATTAAAACTTGAGTCAATAAATCTAGGTGGACTAGAAAACATTGAAATGATTGGACCTTGTTAGAATAAAATAAGCAATTAAACAATAAATTAATTTATAAAACCTAACAAAAGTCTAAGCCTAAGTCTAAGTCTAAATTTAAATAAAGGACTAAATTAATTATGACATAAATTAAAAGATTTGAGAATATAATCAAACCCTGGGAAAAACAGGAATAAAATTTAAAGGCCGGAAAGATGCACATGTGTGCATGAAATTAATAAAATGGTTTTTTAAAAATAGAAGAAATAATAATATGAGAGAATAGGAGTATACATAGAATAGAATCTTGAATCAACCTACCACTAGTCTAACTAGAAGAAGACTCCTAATCTAACTCTAACTAAGATCTAGTTAGGAGACACTCATTCAGTGAAAATTTGGGGAACAAAGGGACAACTAAGAGAAAAAATCGGAACACATTGGGGAATGTGAGGGAAATTGACTTTTTAAATAAAATAAAAATGGTAATTACTTGTGCAACTTGGGGAGAGTATGACAAGTGCATGGGTAAATAATCCTAATTAAGGTAATTAAAAAGATAATTAATTGTGCATGAGGACATGTGTCATTGAGGATTTTTATATGAAACAAATGGTGTAGAAAGAAATGGATCTCACTTATTCTTGGTAATGTTATGCTGCCAAAGTTTTGTGGACTTTGTTTTACTTATGAGAGTTGGGATACCAAGCTTGTAGAAATAGTGGAAGCTCTTCCTTGTGAGGAAAGCCTTGGAGCTATTGTTTGTTGATTTCTTGTGTGTGGCCCCTTTGCATCTTGGGGGGATAAGCGGGAAGAAGAGTACCTATAGCATTGGCTGGGAGGTATTGGTGAAGTCTTTGTGATTAGCAAGTAGGAGAAGATAAGGAGCACAAGAAATTGGAGGACATCCTCAACCCACCATTTACATCGGTTCTGATATTTTTATTTTCTGAATTTTTTTATTGTAATGAAGAGAGAATTGTATATCAAAATTTCAATTGTTGCTGCTTAATTGTGTTGAAACTCTGGAAACTATATTTGTCTTTATTGCTATAGCTAATGAAATTCCAGGAGATAGATTTTATTGCGTCGCTACAAAAAATTATTAATCCATGAGCTCATTTTCATCATGGTCACTGTATATAAGTTGCTTCTTGAATTCTAAAACTTGTGGATTCGTTGTCAAACAAATGAAATTGAAAAGTAGAAACTCATTGATTCATATATTATTGTTTTCCATTTCGGCAATTTCAAATTTGTATTGATTTGATACTATTATTGCCAGCTCGAATTTAGAATTTCATTGGGGTTATTATAAATTCCTATTTTGAAAAGTTAGAGTTTGTTGGGTTGTTGTTTTCTATTCCATTCTGGAAGTTGAAATTGTTATAGTCGTAGTAGAATAAATTGCTTTGTTTTGTTGATTGTTGTTATGGTCGTTGCAGATTGATCACAACTATGGAATTTAAAATGATAATTTCTTTATCAGTTTTAATGGGTTGCGAACTTTTTAAATAAATTTAAATGGGTATTTGTGTATATTATCTAGAGTCCGATTTCAGGACTATTATTGGACTCTTTTTAAATATTGATTGCATTCGAGATTATAGATTATGTTGGTCTTTGTACGACAAGTTGCAAATCTCGAATCTAGAGTTGTGTTATGGATGTAAATATTTTACAAATCCAGAATTTGGGATTCGCGCTGCAATTGATTTATGCCTATGGAGATTGATTACCTATGACTGTTGCTAGTAGTTTCCTAATGAATATTAAACCAAAACTCGAGATTGTTGTCGAGTGATACACATTTTAACTTGTAGTTGGGCGCACTGTAATATTCTTGCAATCGTTTGAAATTCAAAATATTTAGAAGGTCGCAATAAGCTAAATTGATCCGACAAATAGATGTGTATACTCACAACAATTTCCTTCAACAATGGATCTTTATCCCATAACAATCGTCGGATAATTTAATTTCGGCCTGGAAGTTAAATTTGTAATGTCTAAGTGGTATTAATTGCAGTTGATTGAGAATTTTTTATGGGTACTGTTAAGACCTAAGTCTGCACCCCTGCCCATCCACTCTCATATACCTATGCCTTCATCAAAATCATTCCACTTCTAGTTGGTTAAGTCGATTTCCCATTACTAAACAACTCAGTTTTTTTTATCATTATCTTTCTTGATTGATTCTTTGCACCGATTATTTCTGTTTTCTTGAAAGATAATTGCTTGTTAGGGTTTGGGTTCGAAATATTTTTCATCATGTTTACCATTGTTTGAGCGTTCAATAGGTCGACCAATTCATTTATTTGCACAAGAAACATTCAAAAAAAAAAATACAACAATTCAGAGCAGTGGATTTCAGGCTTAGATTATGAGAAAACAGACAGGTTACATTCCGACAGTGGAGATCCAACAATCAATTAAGATCAACGACTATTATGCATTTGGGGTTTCAAAATCGTGCGAGGTTTAAAAAAAATCATATGAAGTTTCACTCCGGGATATTTCAATCCATAACAAGCGCGAACCTCCGAAGTGCAGAAGCCCCGAACGTCCACACCACTTCGGGAGATCAGTCATCTGGAAGATATTCATACTCTACAATAAAAAATATCTAAAGTGTCGGAGCTCTAAACTACCACGTCATTCTGGGAGATCGTCCCTCTGATATTTTTCAATCCAGAACAAGCACGAACCTACGAAGTGTCCAATCCCTGAAGTACCGGAGCCCCAAACTGCCACAGTGGATCATCACTGCCAACTCACTTCATGAGTTCGGTCATCTAGAAGATTTTGATTCATAGATAACATAGTTCCTCATAGCCCCAAACAATGAAGAATTGATGATATGTGGTATTCATATGTCGATGACATGTGGCATTCATATGTTGACGACACGTGGCACTCATTTCAAGCATTTTGGTTATGTCATCTGCTCTATTTTAGGTGACATTTATCACTCTTCTTTCTATGACATGTCATTGACTATGACATCATGTAGCCACGTCACTCTGGGAGATTGTCCTCTGGGAGATTCTGAAACTATACAGTCAAAATCTCCTGAACGCGAAAGAGTCAGAGTCCTGAAGTCCCGAAATATATAATGGTAAAGATGTATTAATCTCGGGTTAATTAACAATATGAATTGGTTAATGACTCCACTAGATTGTCACTCTGAGATATTTTCATCCAGAGAAAATATGTTTCCCCGAATTTTTGGAGCTCCGAAGTGTTGAAGGGCCAGAGCACCTGAAGTCCAAAATATTAAAATGATTAAAGTCTTAATGATTAAAATTGGTTAATGACTTCACAAGTTTGGTCATTTGGAATATATGTATACTCTACATTCAAAATATCCCGAATGTCGAATTTCCGAAGTGTCTTATCCTCATTAATTGCATGTTTTGGAGTTTTTAAACAACGCCAACCAAAGGGAACGTAGAGCCAGTCTATGAAATCATATTGCTTGTCTAGCAACATCTCTATGATAGTCGAAAGGTACAAAATTGAAGCTTCAGATCCAAACCTTGCAACACCACATCCAAGAATTGGAGAAACTATACTCCAGACTGTAGAAGGAATATTGAAGACTACAGAAAAAGAACTAGAAGACTTGCCTCTTCCCCCAGGAGATAAATTGAAGAAAAACACTTTCAACACATCCAGTTATCTCCTAGTGGCCTCCAATAATGCACATGGATACAAGCACTCGACTCAAAATCCATTATATCACTCCTATTTATTTTTTGTCAGAGTTCAGTTTATTCCAGCACATGCATCGGTCTAGCTTATTGCTAGTAGCAGGTTTTAGTTGTTTAAAGTTCAAGACTGTTTAGATTAAGTTAATAAGTGGTCTTTTATGTGTGATAAGAACCACTCGTTTTTTATTAATTCAAGCTTGAAGTATACCTTAATATACTCCAACAATGTTTTTAGCTAAGTTAACAAGTTGTTTTACAACTGGTAGTGTAGAGTTAATCCTTAGTCCCAAATGGATGAGAGCCTCTACAACTTTGATAAGTATGCAATTTTTGTATGTTTTGAGGGTTCAATTTTTGGAAAAAAGAAGATCAATAAATCAACTGGTTGAACCTGTTCTATGCATGGATTAAATCTTTGTACCCAGTGAATATACTCTTGATGATAGTGTTTTTTCCAAATCTACATGTGTTTTTATCTTATCTTGAATGCAATTTTTTATTTGTTCGAAGTACATTTCATTTCCTTCATCTATTGTATAACTTGTCTTTACTAATATGCAACCTATGAAACAACAAATTCTTTGGTGAATATTTGTTTCCATTGCAACATGTGGGAGTAATTGTGTTTTTGATACATTTTTAATATCTTGAAATGATATTTTAAGTATTAAACTTCTTGCAACGGATTATTCATTGAGTGGTTTGTTGTTTCCCCCATTTTTACCTTTATTATTTCACTTGTATGTCATTTGTGTGCCATTGTACAAGGATAAACCTCATGTATATAATTTTTTCAACCCAACCATGCTCTTGCCTTGGTAAAACCAACCCTCTAGCTCACTAAAAAAATAAAAAAATCAACCATTCCAAAACTTGAGGTGGCCTAGATTTTCCCTTTAGCAGTCAGGTGCAGACTTTAGGACCAACATATTCTAGTGCCATTGCGAGGGAATAGAGCAACGAAATATATTTCCCTGGGAGAATGACAAGATCAGATCTGACCTTTGATGGTGAAAAAAGATCAAACACCTTCATACTGCCCTCTTTCACCTATCGACTCCATTGAGTAAACTTCACAAAATAAATAATGGCTCCCAAAAAAGGACTCAAGACATCCAAATTTGAGCACATCAAAGCCACTAAGGATCATCCCAACCCTGAGAAGGACACAATAGTCTCTAAGCCAAAAAGGAAACTAAGAAAATCCACTTTATCTTAGATATATACCTCATCCCTCGAGGGTAAAGTTGCACCCAAAGAGTCCACTTTTATTTATTATCATAAGAATATTGAATTTGCTAGCCCTGAGAATCACAATTCCAAGGACCCTCATATTCCTTTAAACCTTGCCTTCACTTTATCATCTAGCCCAACATCCACCACTGCATCTCCAATCAATCCTCATATTCCTATTTCCCAAACAATGGTTGTTAACAGGATGGATGCCATAATTGTTGCCAGATATGCACCCCTAGTTTTTCCTGTAGGCTTACATGCACTCCCGACCACATATTACATGAAATATTTACCAAGGTATAATGGGGAAGGGGATGTCACAGTTGAGGAACATTTGGTAGCCTTCTATAGCTTTGCAGACAACTTCAACATTGACTATGAAGATGTGTGGATGAGGTTGTTTGTACAAAGACTCAATGGGGAAGTTAGGAAATGGTTTCAGGATCTCCCTCCAGCCTCCATTACATATATTGATTCACTAGATGAAGACTTCATAAATAAATGGGGATATAGAAGAGATTATATGTATTGCATCACTCACTTTGGGGCCCTTAAGAGAAATAATGGTGAGTCTATTTGAGACTTTACCAAGAGATTCAATAAGATGTATGGTAGAATCCCAGATGAGATCAATATAACTGAATCCTTTTCCAATATCACTTATGTCAATCCAATTGATGCAGAGTTATCCCTTCTGTTGAGGGAGAGAAGATCCACCACCTTGTTTTCCATGTAAGAAGAAACAATTGAGGTTGAATCCAACATCTTGGCATAAGACAAGTTAAAGAATAGATATGATAAAGACAAGAAGAAACATAGAGAGGATTCCCCTGCCTCCTCTAACCCAGCCACATATGATCCTAAACTTGATGAAATGACCAAAACTTTGAAGGATTTGACATCTGAAATAGCTAAGTTGAAATGGGAATCTAAACAACCAAACAAATATTTTCAAGGGGTTGGGAACAAAAATCCAAACCAATTTAGAAGGAAAAACGATGCCCCTCAGATAATGCATATATAGAGGAAGAATGTTGATGAATAAAGAGTAGTACCTCCTTTCCAAAACAATTAGATTAAGTATATGGATGTATATAGTAATGATGTGGATGATGCTACTGTACTTTTCAATGAAACATATGTTTACACTGGTCACTTAACACATCAATATTATGAGGTAGCAGACGTGTCAAATCAGTTTGATATGGATATAGTAGAAGAGGGAGTTATTCAAGGCCATCCATAAAATAAATATGAATTGATTCCTAGAAAAGGTTCTCCTAAAGCCACCACCTCTGATCAGAATAGAAAAACAGAGGTTCCTCCCAAGACAAATCCAAGCAAGGGTGCATTAAGTAAAGCTCACCAACCTCATCCATTTAAACTTGTTGTCTCTGAAGTAAAGGAAGTTGATAGGCCACAAGAATCTTTCATCCTAGAGCATGAGTTGAGAAATATCAAGATCCTTGTAGCTCTGTCAAAATTTTTGAAAAATGAGCCTTTCAAAAATCCATTATGAAGGTTCTGCAACCACCTAGTTCTGTTGTAACCTCTGATGTAATTAGTCTGCATGATGAGAACCGAGCCATTACTGTGGCCCCACACATTGAGGATGGCTCTAATGCTTCTCCACATTTCTACATATCTTTAAATGTCCATGAAATGATCCTACATAACTATTTCATGGACTCAGGTGCCTCACAGAATGTCATGCCTAAGGTTGTTATGGAGGAACTAGGTTTGGATATCACCAGGCCCTACCAAGAACTTTACTCCTTTGACTACAAAAAATTCAAATGTTTGAGATTAATAAAAGATCTAGTGGTTTCTTTGGCACAGTTACCCATGAAGAGTGTGGTGATGGACATCATGGTGGATGACATTCGCCCCAAGTTTGGTATTCTTTTGTCCAGGATATGGGCCAAGAAGGTTGGAGGATCATTACAAATGGACCTCACATATTCCACCATTCATGTTTTCGGAGGAGAAAATATGAGTCTATACAAAGAGGTCAGGTTGGCATATATCACCAATCACCATCAAAATCCAAGAAACCATCCAATTTATGTTGTTGAGGATTAGATTGGGTTATTTGTTTTTCATTTAAATAACGAGGAACTAGAAATTACAGTCAACAAATGCAAAAATAAGTCACTGGAAGATCAACAAAACAAAGTATGGAAGATGTATTTCAATGTCTCTTCATCAAAAGAAGGTTTTGGGGCTGGTATAGTCCTCATTTCCCCTGTGCAAATGCTCACTTATAAGCTGTAATTTGAGACTACTAATAATATAGCTGAGTATGAAGATATGGTACTTGGATTGAGGGCTGCTAAAGACATGGTCGTTGAAAGTTTGGAATTCTTTGGCGATTCTAAGTTAATCATCAATTAAGACAAAAAAATCTATCAAGCTAAGAAGCATAGACTCAGACAATATATGAATGAGGTGTGGGACCTTCTGGCTTTAAACATCTCCTTCATTCCCAGAGAGGAAAATTAGAAGGCAGATTCTTTGGCATTGTCTGCCAGCACCTTCAGACCTCCCATTGCCCCAAATATCAAGTATCAGGTGGAATTCAGATATAGGAAAACCATACCAGACAACATAAAGAACTTTCAAGTCTTTAGCGATGATTTGGAGCTGCAAAGATTTCTACATACCATTGAAAAATTCTCCAGTATCTCAATAGATCAAGAGGTTGAAGATGATGAATCATATTATCAACAAAAATCTCATCTGGTAAACAAAGTGGCTAGACACAACAATGTGGAAGTTAAAATGAACCACATCCATAGGGGTCTAGTGCCACTGGAAAGGTTATTTGACAGTCATGATGTCTCTAGAGAAGATTCCATAAAAACACAAGAAGAGGAAGTGATGGACTGCAACATTGGGACTGTTGAAAATCCCAAAATAGTCAAATTGTCCAAGGCACTACCTCCAGAACAAAAATCCAAGTATGTCAACCTCATAAAAAAATTATCTGATATTTTTGCATGGTTGTATGAAGATTTGAAGACATTTGGCAGTGACATCATCCAAAACAAGATTCCTTTGATGGCTGGTTCCAAGCCATTCAGACAGAAGATCAAGAAATTTAATCCCATGTTGATCTCCATAATTGAAAAAGAGTTGAAAAGAATGCTGGATGCCAGAATTATTATTCCCTTGAGTTACTCAGATTGGGTGGCCAACTTGGTACCTGTGAGTAAAAAGAGTGGGGAAATACACTTATGTGTGTATTTCCAAAATCTCAACAAGTGTTCCCTAAAAGAAAATTACCCCCTGCCCAAGATGGACCATATTTTGCAAAGGGTAGTAGGTTCCCACATAATTTATTTGCTGGTTTGGTACTCTAGTTATAACCAGGTAGCAATATGTGAAGAAGACAAAGAAAAAACAACATTCACCACACCACGGGGGACATTTATGTATGAGAAAATTCCCTTTGGGATGATGAATGCGGGGGCCACCTTTTAGAGAGCTATGGATGTAACCTTCTTGGGGGAGAAAGAAAAATTCATGGTTATATATTTGGATGACATCACCATTTTCTCCAAATCAAATGATGAGCATTTACAACACCTTGAGCATATTTTCCGAAAATGAAGAAGGTATGGGATTTCTTTGAATCCTAGGAAGTCCCACTTTTCTATGCTATCAGTTAAAATCCTAGGTCACATCATATCAACATGAGGTATAAAAATAGACCCTAAGATATTAGAGGCCATTCAGGAAATTGAAATCCCCATAAATAAGAAGTCTATTTAGTATTTTATAGGCAAAATGATTTTTTTAAGGCGCTTTGTGCCAAACCTTGCTGAAATCATAAATCCTATCACCAACATGTTGAACAAGGATGATGTTATCAAGTGGTCATAGGAGGAAAAATCAACATTCCAAAGGATCAAACAAGCTTTTGGTTGAAGTCCCTGTATTGGTCAGCCTTGACTATGCCAAAGAATTATTTATCTTCTCTTTTGCTTCCGAGGAAACCATTGCTGCTGTGCTAATGCAAAAGAATGAAGAAGGGCATGGTCAACCCATACCCTTTTTCAGAAAATCCCTCCGAGATGCTGAGTTGAAGTATGAAATATTAGAAAAACAAGCATCTGCATTGGTCAAAGCATTGAAATCCTTTAGGGTGTATGCATTATAGTCTAGAATAACAACCTATGTTCCTAGCAACAGTGTCAAAGAGATTTTGGTCTAGCCAAATAGTGAAGGGAAAAGAGGGAAATGAATTGTCAAATTGCTAGAGTATGACCTGCACATAAAGCCCACCAAGATGATTAAGGGGTAGAGACATGCCAAGTTATTATTAGAATAAAACTGTAAGGTACTGGAATTGCATCATATCTTCACCCAATCTAAAGCACCCATGACACAGTCTGGACAAGACATCATGCGGGTATCTAGAAATTAATCCTCTCCACCTTGGTACATATATGTTATTTACTTTTTGCAACACCTAGAATGTCCACCAGATTTGAAGAAGATGAGGGTGAAGTCTCTCAAATTAAAAGCTATAAAATTCTACATTTTAAATCAGAACCTATATTGTAGGGATCTTGTTGGAATCCTATTAAAGTGTCTTGATGAAAATGATGCTAAAAAATTCACAACAGATATGCACAGGGGATTTTGTGGAGGACACCCGCATTGGAAAGAGACAACCCTCAAGATCCTAAGGGCATGGTACTATTGGCCGAGGCTTTTCTCAGATGTATTTACTATAGTAAGGGCATACAATGAATGTCAAAAGTTTGTAGGAAAACATAAATTACTCTCACTTCCCTTGAAACCTATCACTACCAGTGGCCCCTTTCAGCAATGGGGATTAGATTTCATAGGTGAGATAAATCCACCCTCCAGTGGCAAGAACAAGTGGATCCTCACTGCCACTAACTAATTTACCAAATGGATCGAGGCTATTCCTAGCAGGAATGATACTGATAAGGTGATTATGAATTTTTTGGAAACCAATATCTTTGTCAGGTTCGACTGCCCTAGAAAGCTTAAAACAGACAATTCCCATGCATTCAAGTCCAACTCCATGATTAACTTATGTGGCAGCCATAATATTTCCTTGACACATTCCGCACCCTATTACCCTCAGGGGAATGGGATGGACGAGTCATAAAAAAAGAATCTCATCATGATCATCAATAAATGTTGATTGAAAACAAGAAATCCTAGGACTCTAAACTTAAGTATGACTTGTGGGATGATAGGATCAACACCAATATATCCTTGGGAATATCACCATTTCAGCTAGTCTATGGGATAAAATATGTCTTCCCTACTCAAATCGGTTTACCAATTCTAAAATTACTACAAGAAGAAATGGAGGAGACGAATGAAATTCAGAGGAGAATCCTTCAGATTATACAGGTTCACCAAAAGAGAGAAGAACTGAATCATCTAACTAAGGCATACCAGAGAAAGATCAAATTATCTTTTGACAAGAAAAACAAGAAGGAGATCTTTCAATAAGGAGACCTGGTCTTGAGATGAGATTCCAGAAGGGAAGAAAAGTATACGCATGGTAAGTTTG
The DNA here is from genome assembly GCA_000966675.3 of Picea glauca. Taxonomy (NCBI): domain Eukaryota; kingdom Viridiplantae; phylum Streptophyta; class Pinopsida; order Pinales; family Pinaceae; genus Picea; species Picea glauca. The sequence goes on along the minus strand of JZKD02S2307656.1, from coordinate 3,582 downwards.
ATAACCTTTGGTTTGGTCCTTTTAAGGTGGTTGAGGTTCTGGAAAATAATACATTTGTTTTACACAATCTAGATGATAGTGAAATTTTTGGAGGCCCAGTAAATGGGCACTTCCTAAAACACTATTTTTCTTGAAATACTGAGGGAAGGTCCCTCTTGTACCATAGTTTCTTTCCTTTTTCATTTGAATTTGATTAGTTAGTTTGTGTGTGAATAAAGACTCCATATCCCAACAAAGGCACTGGGTGTAGCTACAGTTTTGGATTCAATAAGATGCATGGATGAGAGACAAAAACATATATACATGGCTGACATATAGAAACATAGGTAATAGAAGGAAGGTGGGAGAAATTTATTAAGTTCCAAGGCACTAATTTGTTGTTCTCTCTACCCCACAGGGGGGTGTTGTCCCTAGTTGGAGCCAATGTTGAGACCTAAGTCTGCACCCCTACCCATCCTCTCTCATTTACCTATGCCTTCATCGAAATCATTCCTCTTCTGGTTGGTTAAGTCGGTTTCCCATTACAAAATGACTCAATTTTTTATCATTATCTTTCTTGATTGATTCTTTACACCGAATATTTCTATTTTCTTGAAAGATAATTGTGTGTCATGGTTTGGGTTCGAAATATTTCTCATCATGTTTACCATTGATTGAGTGTGCAACAAGTTGACCAAATCCTTTGTTTGCACATGAAACATCCAAAAGAAAAATGCAACAATTCAGAGTAGTGGATTTCAGGATTAGATTATGAGTAAACATATCGGTTAAATTTTGATGGTGGAGATCCAACAATCAATTAATATCAACGACTCTTGTGCATTCGGGGTTTCAAAATTATGCGAGGTTTAATAATAAAGCATATGAAGTTTCACTCTAGAACATTTTCACTTTGGGAGATTTCAATCCAGAGCAAGCACAAACCTTCGAAGTGCTAGAGCCCTGAACTGCCACATCACTCCAGGAGATCAATCATCTAGGAGATATTCATACTCTATAATTAAAAAACTCTGAAGTTCTGGAGCCCCAAAGAGTCGCATCCCCAAACTTTCACGTCACTTCGGGAGATCGTCCCTCTGGGAGATTTCAATCCAGAATAAGCACGAACCTCCGAAGTGTCGAAGCCTCGAAGTAGTGGAGCCCTGAACTGCCACAGTGGATTCTCACTGCCACATCACTTCGTGAGTTTGGTTATTTGGAAGATTTTGATTAAGAGAAAACACAGTTCCAGGAAGCCCTAAACGCTGAAGCGTCGATGATGCGTGGCATTTATCTGTCGATGACACGTGGCATTTATATGTCAAAGACACGTGGCACTCATTTCCAACATTTTGGTTACGTCATCTTCTATATTTCAGGTGACACGTGTCACTCTTCTTTTTATGACATGCCATTGACTATGACATCATGCAACCACGTCACTCTGGGAGATTGTCCTCTAGGATATTCTCAAACTCTATAGTCAAAAGCTCCCGAACGCCGAAGATCTGGAGTCTTCAAGTCCCAAAATATTTAATGGTAGATATATGTTAAGATTAGGTTAATTAGAAATAAGAGTTGGTTAATGACTTTGCGAGATTGCCACTCCGGAACATGTTCATCCAGAGAAAACATGGTTCCCCAAATTTTTGGAGCTCCAAAGTGTCGGAGTGCGGAAGGGCCAGAGCACCCGAAGTCCCAAAATATTAAAATGATTAAAGTCTTAATCTTTGATGAATTTGCTTAAGTGATAAACATTGGTTAATGAATTCGCGAGTTTGGTCATTCGAGTGATATGTATACTCTGCATTCAAAATCTCCCGAATGTCGAATTTCTGAAGTGACTTATCCACATTAATTATATGTTTTGGACTTTTTAAATAGTGCCAAATGAAGGGAATGCCGAGCCATTCTATGGCATCATATTGCTCATCTGGCAACATCTCGATGATAGTCGATAGGTACAGAACTAAAGCTTCATATTCGGACCCTACAACACCACAACCGTGAATTGGAGAAACTATACTCCATACTGCAGAGGAAATATTGAAGACTCTAGAAAAAGCTCCATAAGACTTCCCTCTCCCCGAGGAGATAAATTGAAGAAAAATGCTACCAAAACATCCAGTTATCTCCAAGTGGCCTCCAATAATGTGCATGGATACAAACACTTGAATTAGAATCTAGTTCTGTCACTCCTATTTAGTTTATTTCAGAGTTCAGTTTATTCCAGCATATGCATCAGTCTAGTTTATTGCTAGTAAAAGTTTTTAGTTGTTTAAAGTTCAATACTGTTTAGATTAAGTTAATAAGTGGTCTTTTATGTGTGATAAGAACCACTCTTTTGTTATTAAGTCAATCTCCAAGTATACCTTAATATACTCCAACGACGTTTTTACCTAAGTTAACAAGTTGTTTGACAACTGGTATTGTACAGTTAAGCCTTAATCCCAAATTGACGAGAGCCTTTGCAACTTTGATAAATATGCAGTTTTTGTACATTTTGAGGGTTCGATTTTTGGGAAAAAGAAGATCAATACATCAACTAATTGAACTTGTTCTATGCATGGATTAAATCTCTGTCCCTGGTGAATATACTCTTTATGATACTATTTTTGTCTAAATATACACATGTTTTTATCTTATCTTGAATGCATTTTTTGATTTGTGCGAAGTACATTTCATTTCCTTCAGCTATTATATAACTTGTCTTTACTAATATGAAACATGTGAAATAACAAATGCTTTGGTGAAGATTTGTTTCCATTGCAACCTTTGGGAGTAATTATGTTTTTGATACATGTTTAATGTCTTGAAATGATATTTTAAGTATTAAACTTCTTGTTGCAGATTGTTCATTGATTGGTTTGTTGTTTCCCTTTTTTTTAACCTCTAGTATTTCACTTGTCTGTCATTTGTGTGCCACCAGCCAAGGAGAACCCTCATATATATCATTTTTCCAACCCAACCATGCTCTTATCTTGGTAAAACGAGCCCTATAACTGACCAACAAAATAAAAAAACCAACCATTCCAAAACTTGAGGTGGCCTAGCTTTTCCCTTTAGCAGTTACGTGCAGACTTCAAGACCAACAGGTACTGCATTTTTAAATCATAGCTCTGGATATTGAAAGAAATTGTAATGTCTTTGTAAACTATTGTGAAATCTAATTTAGAACCGTGTAGTTGTTGTCTTTTTTTTTGAGAAGTTGGATCTACGAGTAATCCTATCAGATCCTTAACGCATAGAGGTAGAGTGTTCTAAGAACTTGAAGGGTTAAGTGCCATGAGGTTTTTGCGCCTTACAGAGTTGTTGATATTGATGACTTCAGTTGTGTACTACAATTGAACTTTGGTGGTTTAATAATTTCATAGTTAATAATAAAACCCCGACCAATGAACTTGTAACTCATAATTACAGCAGATTCGATCATCATCAAGTCTCCGACTAGTGGTAGTGACATTCTCCACTTGGATAGGATCTTGAAGTATCCTTAGTATGCGTTGGAATTGAATAAAGAATATTCTTTTATTAGTGTGCGTAAGCGTGGTTATAAGAATTTATTGGTGAATGGATATCACTCCATCGTTTTTGTTAAAACCA
>JZKD02S2307634.1:0-18926 GCA_000966675.3 Picea glauca | reverse complement strand
TTTTATGAATTATTTTTATAACCTTATTTTATATTTTATTTAATTAATTCTTTGTTTTTGTTGTTCTAAAGAAGGTAGTTTAGTTTAGATATGATGCTATAGTTTAACAACTTATTAAATTATTTTTAATAGGTTTTTAGTGACTTTGAGATTATATAATCTTTAGTTAAATGAATTAGTTCCTTGTTATTGATTGCACTATTATCTATTAGTTTGGTTGTATGGTTAAGAACATGTGTTTCATTATGTTCCAATTTCAATGCTTCCACATGGACAATGTTCCTTAATCGTATTTAAAGAAATTCACTTTTTAATAGTTGGAATTGGAATTGGAATTCTAAAAGGCCGGTCTATTTTATCATTCTCTACATTGTATAAATATAAGTAAACAATGTGGAATGTGGTTTTATAAAACCTTTTGGAAAATTTTGGCTTCGCTGTGTTATTAATTTTAATTTTATTTATTTTAACTAGACATATTGATGAGGTTGTTTTGACTTTTTTTTAAGTTTAGTGATATAAATCTGTATAAAATCACAATTTTCTGTTGTTAAAATTATATTTCTCAGTATAAAAATAGATTTAGTTTAGTAAAAAACCTTTAAAACATTTTGATTATACAGAATAAATCACTCAAATCTAAAATATAACAGTTTCTGATCAAATTTAAAATAAATATCTCCAAACATTTTAAAATACTACATTACGAATTTCGTCTTTAAGTTTGAATTTATGATAACTAGAATTATGTCATCTTCAAGTTCGAATTTATCCATCATGATTCAATAAAATATGTATATTTAAAAAAAAAAAAAATATTGTTTCAAAGAAAATCCATATGGGAATGCTGGGAATGTTCAACCGATGAAGGAATAAAAAATGTATGTTTAAAAAAAATATTGTTTGGAAGAAAATCCATATGGGAATGCTGGAAATGCTCAACTGATAAATAAGGACCGCTGCACGTGTAAACTTTGAGGATTCTACCCGCTGATAGTCTAAACGGACCGCTCCGGAGTTATTTTGCAAATCCGCATTCAATTCTTATAGATTTCGAAGAAAATTATTTGATGTTTAATAAACTCTCACAGGTTTATCGTTAGCCCACAGCACAACCAGTGGCCCTCAGCAATTATTTCGTATCACGTATTCAATACATTTTTTTATTAAACCTGCATTATGTGCTGTCTAGAATTCTTTCTGTTTAGAATCTTTCCTGTTTGTTTGAATTAAGATTTATTCAGAAATTTTGTTGGAGATGGGCATAATTAATCATCTTTTAATCTAAAATTTTAATTTGAGGATTAACAATTTAAGATGCTCACATATTCTTAGTAGTCCTCTCAAATCAATGAATGTGATTTACTCTTCATAACTTTCCTGTATTTTTGAATGCATCTAACCTGTTTACTTTTTAACATTTCCCTAATCATATTAAGAAATTACTGTAGCACCATATGATTGCGACTTTTAAATAATTAACCTTTCAGATTACCACGTTTGGATTATTAGCTTTCCACACTCTCTGTTTCATTTTCTACTAGGATTTCCTCAATTGTAAGCTCATTTCGTATTAGATCGCCGACCCACCTATCATATTAGATGGGCGTTTCATTTTCTGCATAAGCGTGGAGCATTTCATCCCCCAGCCCAGATTATAGACACTAAATATTAAGCTTGAGGCCACAGGCGTTACATTATGTGGCACTGATTCTGCCACCTCTTGTTTGTACAATCAAAGCACATTGGTCCCAACCCTACAACTCCATGAACACAACAATGCCGATAATAGTAATGCTGAGTGCTTGTATGTTATATTTACTAAAGGCTTATACCTATTGGAGATGGGCACAATTAATCACCTTTTAATCTAAAATTCTAATTTGATGGCTAACAATTTAAGATGTTGACATATTTTTAGTCATCCTCCCAAATCAATGAATGTGATTTACTCTTCATAACTTCCTTGTATTTTTTAATGCATCCGTTAACCTGTTTAATTTTTAACATTTACCTAATCATACTAAGAAATAACTGTATAGCATATGATTGTGTTTAAATGATTAAGTTTTGGGATTACCACTTTTGAATTATTAGTTTTCCACGTTTAGATTTCCTCATCTCTCAGCCCGTCTCATATTAGATCACTAACCCACCTATCATATTGGATGAACATTTCATTTTCTACATGAAGTGGAGCATTTCATCCCCTAACCTAGATTACAAACAATAAATATCAAGCTCGAGGCCGAAGGCATAGAAAGACATTCCGAAGACATTCCTCTATTGTGCAGCCTCAGGCACCCGGTCTCCTCTTGTTTGTACAATCAAAGCAAGATGGTCCCAACCCTACAATCCCATGAACACAACAATGAAGGTAATAGTAGTGCGAGTGCTTGTATGTTATATTAATATTAATATGATCAAAGTTTGAGATATATTTTATTAGTTGTTTTTTTTTTCATTGTTTTGACTTTAGGGTTAGAGTTAGGGTTTTCTTTCATTCTTTTGGCGTTAGGGTTACATGTATTTGGCAGTCATAAATTATGTGATTGTGTTAGTTACTCCGAGCTTATATCTATTGGAGATGGGCACAATTAATCATCTTTTAATCTAAAATTCTAATATGATGGCTAACAATTTAATCTAAAATTCTAATCTGATGGCTAACAATTTAAGATGTTGGCATATTCTTAATCATCCTCCCAAATCAATTACCTAATCATATTAATAAATTATTGTAGCACCATATAATTGCCACGTTTAAATGATTAACCTTTGAGATTATCAAGTTTGGATTATTAATTTTTCTCAACTTCTATGTATACATCTTTGAGATTACCAAGTTTAGATTATTAATTCTCCAACCTGAAGTGTTTCATCCACAAACCTAGATTACAGACATGAAATATCAAGCTAGAAGCCAAAGACGTAAAAAGGCATTCCTTTACCTGTGGAGCCCCCACCTCTTGTTCATAAAATCAGAGCAGACTTGTCCCAACCCTATAATCCCATAAACTCAACAATGCCGATAATAGTAATACCTAGTGCTTGTATGTCATATTAATATGACCAAAGTTTATAAATAACATATTAATATGATCAAAGTTTGGGATATATTTTGTTATTTGTTTTTTTCTTTTCATTGTTTTCACTTAAGGGTTATAGTTAAGGGTTTTTTCACTGTTTTGGCGTTAGGTTTACATGTATAGTTTATAGTTAGGTTTTAAAGTTATAGTTACTGTTTTCTAAATCTTTTTTAGCTATTATAGCCTTTTGTGACTGTGCTGGTTTTATATACATTCACATTAATGTTGCGAAATTATTTGTAAGATAATAGGATAAAACAAAGCAGTGAATATGTACAAACGAGGCTATGTGTTCTACACCTTCTGTTTCTGTTATCAATGTAGTAGTCACACTACGAATTTTCAACATCAATAATTAAACTCTGACGAAAGCATGGTGTTAAGTGGAACTTCTGTTGATTTCAATTAGAGAGGGATCCATAAGGCTAACACCCATGAATTGGAACACATAGACAAGTCCACTTTGACGTTGAATTTCATTCAATAAAACCAGTCCTGGCCCAAACTGCATTTCGAACCCGGCTGAGATCTCTGACTTTGAGAGTCCTCCCAACGCTCTCATACACAGAGAAGGAAGTTATTTCGTTCTGGGCAAGCTTCCCAGCAATGAGCTCGTGAAGTGGGATCCTCTCAAAATCCCTGCCACCATTATCTTCACTGTTGCCATCAACTATCCCATTACTTCTCCAGTAATTCTCTTTCCTCTCCTCCTTCCGCTCCATCTAAGACCAGTCGGAAATATTCACAGGTGCGGAAGACTGATGCCTTCTTCTCCTTCTATTACTCTCTTCATGACCGGATTCTTTGGGAAGAATCTTCACTGATCTCCTGCTATTGTTACTATTCCCTTCCTTGAGTCCCTCTGATCTCCAGCCTGCAAGAACATTCCTACCAATTTCGTGTAAGCCAACATGTTACGCTTCACCATCATTAACTCCGCCCCATATATCATCGTCATTAAAATCCTCCATGATCTCACAACGATCCTCAATGCTTTCATATTTCTGGAGCTCGGGAAGCTTGTAAATATGATAATTTTCCTTGGACTTGGGCCTGCTAAACATAGAATTACTCCCATCCATGGCGACCCAATCATCAAAATCCCAATTCTATATGAGGGTTCTCAGAGTTATACGAGGCTACTCAGATTCAGCGAATTCCAAGCTTTTTGGGTCCACCTTGAGCTTCTTCACAAAAATTTCCCAAAATAGACATAACCCAACTGCTAATTACTGCGTATGAACCTACCCAGATCTTCAGATTGAACTACTCTAAGTAAATTTTCTGAATTTGGTCCAGCTCTCTTTTCTCTGGCTCAACATTTTTCATCTCGGTCCTCTCTGTAATCACCACGAGATCAGTTTTCATGAGNATATTATGGGGTTGATTATTTAATAAAAATAAGTTATATCTCATAAATAAATAATATTATTGCTATAATAAAAGATTGATGTTATTATTAAAATTGGATAATTAAGATGTAACAAAGCCTAGTGGCAGCGTACTCCCTGCCAATGAGGTTAGAAAGCAAATTGTGGAAAATGGGGCCGAACAAAATGTTTGGTGCAAAATGTATATGATGGAAATGTTGTGTGCAACATGTATATCATGGAACATGGGGCAAAAGAAAATGAAGTTTGGCAGGGAGAGCACCATCTATTTTTTGAAATTATATAGCAAACATATATTTTTTGAAACTATATAACAAACTAAAAATTTGTTGAAAGTGGAAGAATAAATTTGGAAATTTAAATGCATTTTCCATATGGACTGGTGAAAGATAAAAATATATGAAGACATACAATTAAAAGGAGATAAAAAAATATTAAAATTTAAATGCATTTGTAAATGACGCTTGCATTGTAGAGCACCATTTATTTTCAAATATATAAAAAAATAAGAACCTATGAAAACATAAATTTAAAAGGAGATAAGAAAACATTTTTATTTGAAATATGTCAAAAAAAATAAAATTTGTTACATACTATTGCAAATATACAAAAAAATTAAAGTCTCTTACATATAAACCGGAATTTCAATGCGTTTGTCATGTAGACTAGGATTGTGGAAAGAAGATATAGTGCAATACCTACAAAATAAATAAATGGAAATGCATAAATGTTTGCATGTACATCTCTATTTAAGAAACTGGAATAACTGGGTTGATAAACAAAGCAGGATGCGATCAATATTTTTACAGTGAGGGTACATATGAGCCCTTTGGCTATTTTCTTGCGGTTGTCGTTTCATTGATGTCGTCGACGACTGTGGTTTCAAGGATGTCCTCGACGGTTGCTAGAATGTTGACAAATGCTTGTTGTCTTTCGTCGGCGGCTTGTTTCAATTCTCTTTCGAGGCATTCTTCAATGAAGTTTCTCATTGGGGCGACGTTGATCTCATTCTGGATTTTTATGTTGAAAATGTCGCTTTCTAATTCTCGGAAGTCGATAGAAAGATTAGAGAGAGCCTGATGAATTTTCTCGTTTTGTACTGCATATTTGACTAGCCAGTCATGGACGTGAGATTGATCAAATTGAAGGATGCTGTAAAATTCTTCCAGAGACAAAGCCTTAAACATAGAAACCTATTTATCGAACTCTTTCCTGGTTAGGGGCAAGGAGTTTGTGATTAAGTTGCGGTCTTGGAAGTTGTTGGTTTTCCCGGCTAAGTCTATATTTGATAGCCTTGTGAATGATTTATCTTTGTTGGATATGGCTTATTCACATGACTGAACAATGATATGAAGGTTCTTCACTTTTTTTTTCCAACATGCATTCAATTGACCGATCCGGATTTTGGATGGAAGATCTTCTTCTCTTCTTTTTGTTTCTGTCATATTGTTGACAATCTTGCCAAAAGGAATGACCGTTTTTAAAAAGAAATTTTCTTCATCTTTTAACTCAGCCTGCAAATGCTCGAGAAAATTGTGTTCCCTGTTTCCAAGGGAAGTGATGGTTTGTGATATTTTCCACACCTCGATAACTAGTTCCATTCCTTTTTTGATATTACTCTCCACATATCCTTTACAGGATGCGAGCAGGGTGGAGGATGCTCTTACGTTGGCTATAGGGGTGCCATGCGTGGCTATTGCCAAAGGATTGACAAGCAATGACGTAGGAATGAAAGCGTCTTCCAATTCCTTGACCTGTTCCTTCAGTCTGGCATTCTCGGTCTCGATTGCTCCAATGGAATCATGAAGTGCTTCTCCACTCGCGGTGTGAAGTTGACATATTTGGGACGGTCACATGTTGGTAAGGTCAACCTCTAAACGAGATTTTCCTTTCTTATTTTTAACATCTTTTTTTTCAATTATCAATTTTTTGGTCTGGCTATAAAAAACAACGCTCTGGAACATGAACGATTCATCTTCATAAAAAATTTTGGTAACAGATATGTCCATTGGATGGCTATGGTGGATGGCGTCTCTAGGCTGATCAAGGAAGCACATCATGCTATCTAGATCAGTGTCAAGTTACTTTTTCTCACTCTGAATTTCCAGCTCTTTCACCTGCCCCACATTCTTTTTTCTCTTCTTCTCTACTAGAAGCTTGTGAGAACTATTACTTTTAGAGTGAGGAGGGTCGTTATCTCCTCCTTCGTTTGAAGAACTCTAAGTTTCTTTATTGTTGTGGTGGGTCATTGGAGCGATGCTCTGGGATGTCATACTTTTTGGAGTGGTATTTTCATATTGAACACTCTTGTCACCAGGGCCTTTCCCCTGTTGTGTGTACAATTTAGTGCAACTTTGCATTGTGTCTATGTCATCGACATCAGAGGCGGGACCATTGTCGACACTATCTCTAATTTTGGATAGTTGTTTTTCTAAAAACGAATCGTCGAGGCCAAGTGTTTGTAAATGTTGTTGAAAAATATTATAGGGGTCAAAACCTCTTATGATTTTATCATATCGCAAGTTGGATATGGTAGAATGTGCTACGAAATCATCAATTTTGTTGACGTTTTTCAACACGAACTCCCCTATTTTCAAAGGAAGGGGAATGAACTGTTTTTTTTTCTTCCTTTGGAACAGATGGAACCATTAGCTGTATTGACGTGCTACTTATGCAACAAACATTTTATCCATAATGTGACATGGAAGGAGAGCAGGTTGTTCCATGGAGGGAAAAATTCTTATGACAGTGTAATTATCCAAATGTTCGAGTGTCCCATTCTTGTCCAAAAACCTAGTTGCTTGTTCATATATGCGGGGAGCATATTCTCCTAACAACAAAACTTTGAAAACAGACACAAAGCCATTAAAAACCTCATAAAAACAGTGGGAAGCCTTCTGCTTCCACAAGGCCTAGTACCAGAACGTTAATGGGTGGAATTCACAGTTGACATCCTTGGATAGAGACCATTGTGGAAATCGAAAGGAATGCACTATTGCAAAAACTAAATAGGATGACATATTTCATGGGAAATTAACCTGCCCCAATAAAAAATGGCTTGTTCGTTGACTGTGAAATAAAAAATATAAAGAGCCATCCGAAAAACAATTGTTGTCGACTTGTTGGCCCCTGACCAAGTTTTGAGGGTTCTTGGTCATGTTTGACCATTTTGGACTTCGGCAGATTATCAAAGGCGGAGCGCAAGACGAAGCAAATATCATGGAATCTAGGCCCCTTTTCGGGTCCTTTTTGGGATTTGCAATTATGTAACGGGTATGAGATGTCGACCCATGGGTTTACCCATGTTTTAGACCTATTTTGTAAAGTATAAATAAGTAGATAGGTGACATAAGTAGTGGGACGATAAGCTAAGTGGTAAGTGAAAGAATGTTTTGTAGATGGTCTGTGCATATTGTGAGAACCTTGTAGAGCTAAGTGCAAGTGGTTGTAACAAACTGTGAAATCCTTTATGCTAAACCTAGTTCGGGGAAGGAGGATCTGGCGAGGTGCGCGCAGATCTCTTGTCCTATGCAAAGTAGGGTTTTTTTGACTCTGTGGATGTAGATGACCGATTGAAGATAATAAAGAAGAAGAGTTGGTGGATGTATCCCTAGGGTGGGGGTGAACCACGTAAATACTGTGTTATTATGCTCTATCCGATGTTCTGATGTGTTTATGTCTTTACTTTCTAANATATTATGGGGTTGATTATTTAATAAAAATAAGTTATATCTCATAAATAAATAATATTATTGCTATAATAAAAGATTGATGTTATTATTAAAATTGGATAATTAAGATGTAACAAAGCCTAGTGGCAGCGTACTCCCTGCCAATGAGGTTAGAAAGCAAATTGTGGAAAATGGGGCCGAACAAAATGTTTGGTGCAAAATGTATATGATGGAAATGTTGTGTGCAACATGTATATCATGGAACATGGGGCAAAAGAAAATGAAGTTTGGCAGGGAGAGCACCATCTATTTTTTGAAATTATATAGCAAACATATATTTTTTGAAACTATATAACAAACTAAAAATTTGTTGAAAGTGGAAGAATAAATTTGGAAATTTAAATGCATTTTCCATATGGACTGGTGAAAGATAAAAATATATGAAGACATACAATTAAAAGGAGATAAAAAAATATTAAAATTTAAATGCATTTGTAAATGACGCTTGCATTGTAGAGCACCATTTATTTTCAAATATATAAAAAAATAAGAACCTATGAAAACATAAATTTAAAAGGAGATAAGAAAACATTTTTATTTGAAATATGTCAAAAAAAATAAAATTTGTTACATACTATTGCAAATATACAAAAAAATTAAAGTCTCTTACATATAAACCGGAATTTCAATGCGTTTGTCATGTAGACTAGGATTGTGGAAAGAAGATATAGTGCAATACCTACAAAATAAATAAATGGAAATGCATAAATGTTTGCATGTACATCTCTATTTAAGAAACTGGAATAACTGGGTTGATAAACAAAGCAGGATGCGATCAATATTTTTACAGTGAGGGTACATATGAGCCCTTTGGCTATTTTCTTGCGGTTGTCGTTTCATTGATGTCGTCGACGACTGTGGTTTCAAGGATGTCCTCGACGGTTGCTAGAATGTTGACAAATGCTTGTTGTCTTTCGTCGGCGGCTTGTTTCAATTCTCTTTCGAGGCATTCTTCAATGAAGTTTCTCATTGGGGCGACGTTGATCTCATTCTGGATTTTTATGTTGAAAATGTCGCTTTCTAATTCTCGGAAGTCGATAGAAAGATTAGAGAGAGCCTGATGAATTTTCTCGTTTTGTACTGCATATTTGACTAGCCAGTCATGGACGTGAGATTGATCAAATTGAAGGATGCTGTAAAATTCTTCCAGAGACAAAGCCTTAAACATAGAAACCTATTTATCGAACTCTTTCCTGGTTAGGGGCAAGGAGTTTGTGATTAAGTTGCGGTCTTGGAAGTTGTTGGTTTTCCCGGCTAAGTCTATATTTGATAGCCTTGTGAATGATTTATCTTTGTTGGATATGGCTTATTCACATGACTGAACAATGATATGAAGGTTCTTCACTTTTTTTTTCCAACATGCATTCAATTGACCGATCCGGATTTTGGATGGAAGATCTTCTTCTCTTCTTTTTGTTTCTGTCATATTGTTGACAATCTTGCCAAAAGGAATGACCGTTTTTAAAAAGAAATTTTCTTCATCTTTTAACTCAGCCTGCAAATGCTCGAGAAAATTGTGTTCCCTGTTTCCAAGGGAAGTGATGGTTTGTGATATTTTCCACACCTCGATAACTAGTTCCATTCCTTTTTTGATATTACTCTCCACATATCCTTTACAGGATGCGAGCAGGGTGGACGATGCTCTTACGTTGGCTGTAGGGGTGCCATGCGTGGCTATTACCAGAGGATTGACAAGCAATGACGTAGGAATGAAAGCGTCTTCCAATTCCTTGACTTGTTCCTTCAGTCTGGCATTCTCAGTCTCGATTGCTCCAATGGAATCATGAAGTGCTTCTCCGCTCGCGGTGTGAAGTTGACATATTTGGGAAGGTCACATGTTGGTAAGGTCAACCTCTGAACGAGATTTTCCTTTCTTATTTTTAACATCTTTTTTTTCAATTATCAATTTTTTGGTCTGGCTATAAAAAACAACGCTCTGGAACATGAACGATTCATCTTCATCAAAATTTTCGGTAACAGATATGTCCATTGGATGGCTATGGTGGATGGCGTCTCTGGGTTGATCAAGGAAGCACATCATGCTATCTAGATCAGTGTCAAGTTACTTTTTCTCACTCTGAATTTCCAGCTCTTTCACCTGCCCCACATTCTTTTTTCTCTTCTTCTCTACTATAAGCTTGTGAGAACTATTACTTTTAGAGTGAGGAGGGTCGTTATCTCCTCCTTCATTTGAAGAACTCTAAGTTTCTTTATTGTTGTGGTGGGTCATTGGAGCGATGCTCTGGGATGTCATACTTTTTGGAGTGGTATTTTCATATTGAACACTCTTGTCACCAGGGCCTTTCCCCTGTTGTGTGTACAATTTAGTGCAACTTTGCATTGTGTCTATGTCATCGACATCAGAGGCGGGACCATTGTCGACACTATCTCTAATTTTGGATAGTTGTTTTTCTAAAAACGAATCGTCGAGGCCAAGTGTTTGTAAATGTTGTTGAAAAATATTATAGGGGTCAAAACCTCTTATGATTTTATCATATCGCAAGTTGGATATGGTAGAATGTGCTACGAAATCATCAATTTTGTTGACGTTTTTCAACACGAACTCCCCTATTTTCAAAGGAAGGGGAATGAACTGTTTTTTTTTCTTCCTTTGGAACAGATGGAACCATTAGCTGTATTGACGTGCTACTTATGCAACAAACATTTTATCCATAATGTGACATGGAAGGAGAGCAGGTTGTTCCATGGAGGGAAAAATTCTTATGACAGTGTAATTATCCAAATGTTCGAGTGTCCCATTCTTGTCCAAAAACCTAGTTGCTTGTTCATATATGCGGGGAGCATATTCTCCTAACAACAAAACTTTGAAAACAGACACAAAGCCATTAAAAACCTCATAAAAACAGTGGGAAGCCTTCTGCTTCCACAAGGCCTAGTACCAGAACGTTAATGGGTGGAATTCACAGTTGACATCCTTGGATAGAGACCATTGTGGAAATCGAAAGGAATGCACTATTGCAAAAACTAAATAGGATGACATATTTCATGGGAAATTAACCTGCCCCAATAAAAAATGGCTTGTTCGTTGACTGTGAAATAAAAAATATAAAGAGCCATCCGAAAAACAATTGTTGTCGACTTGTTGGCCCCTGACCAAGTTTTGAGGGTTCTTGGTCATGTTTGACCATTTTGGACTTCGGCAGATTATCAAAGGCGGAGCGCAAGACGAAGCAAATATCATGGAATCTAGGCCCCTTTTCGGGTCCTTTTTGGGATTTGCAATTATGTAACGGGTATGAGATGTCGACCCATGGGTTTACCCATGTTTTAGACCTATTTTGTAAAGTATAAATAAGTAGATAGGTGACATAAGTAGTGGGACGATAAGCTAAGTGGTAAGTGAAAGAATGTTTTGTAGATGGTCTGTGCATATTGTGAGAACCTTGTAGAGCTAAGTGCAAGTGGTTGTAACAAACTGTGAAATCCTTTATGCTAAACCTAGTTCGGGGAAGGAGGATCTGGCGAGGTGCGCGCAGATCTCTTGTCCTATGCAAAGTAGGGTTTTTTTGACTCTGTGGATGTAGATGACCGATTGAAGATAATAAAGAAGAAGAGTTGGTGGATGTATCCCTAGGGTGGGGGTGAACCACGTAAATACTGTGTTATTATGCTCTATCCGATGTTCTGATGTGTTTATGTCTTTACTTTCTAAGTTCTTTGATATAGATAGATATATCTGTCTTTTCTATGTGCTTATGATGACCCTGGATGCTAGATCTGACTTATGTGAACTTGCTTAGTGCTCAAATCTGCTAGATCTAATCTATTTATTTATGCTAAGTGCTTAGATACATTAGATATAATGCTCTATTTTATCTGCGAAGTAGATATTGGTTAAATAATGACGATTTGATGGTGCTAAGTGCTCTATTAAGTATTATAATCACATATATGTGTCCTAGATAAGGTTGCAGACACCTGAGTCCTGCAACCACCCCTACCTCTACCTCGGGTGATACTTCATATGATTCGCAGGTATTTCCGAAAGGGCCGGTAGTTAAGGTTTTTTTGGTGCATTTTTGTAGAGTTGAACCATGGGTCTGCCCCTATTGCAACAAATGGTTCCATTGTCGGGACCTGAAACTGTGATTGTTGGGAATTGAGGAAGAAGAAGCTTTATGTAAAGATCCGACCTAAAATTGTGAAAGCTCTGTGCATAGATCTGTTTCTCTAGTGCACATTACTCTACTTAGTTTGATAAGCTCTGTGCTAAGGAAAATAAGTCCGATATGAAGAAAAGAGGTAAGATCTGAAATCTTTGTGCTCTAAGAAAAGTAAAAGTGAGATTTTTTTATTAAAAGAGGTAAGATATGAAAGATCTATGCTTTGATAAAGGTAAGAATATTGAAAAGTTCTAGATCTAAAATATTTGTGCTCTCTAGAAGTAAGATAAGTGGAAATTTTTGTTTCAACAGTATGGATCTAGGTATGTTTGATATATTCTATCCTAGCTTGAAAACTAGGGTATTAATAGATGAAAGAATATTTGATATGAGTAGATCTGATAAGAATATTGAAAAATATGTTATACCTATGCATGGAAAGAATGTTTGGACTAATAAGTGTATGCAGGATCCTAGAAATAAATGTTTGCAGGTTAGCTACCACAATCTTAGCACGTAGTACACGAAAGGATGGGGATCACTTAAAAGAAAGAGAGAATTAACCCTATGTTACAGTTGCAAAAGACTGGGACATCTTGCTAAGGAATTCCCTGAGAGAATACCTAGTTGCCTTTGTTGTAAATCTATGAACCATGAAGTATTGGATTGCCCTAGAATGATTGTTAAGGTTGAAAGAATGAATATGAACCAAGAAAACCCTAAGGMAGATCYAGAAACTAAGATTATGACAAAATCTCACAAAGAATMAGAGAAAGTATTGCTACAGATGAMATAAACCCTGAATGACCACTSACATGTCAKATTATCAGAGATCTTCAAAGAAAAAKAATACCTTGAAGAAAGAATAAGAGACTYCGACATTGACTTTKTTCTAGATGASGAAACACAGGTGAATATCATGACAGAGAGAACTTGGGAAKCTATTGGGAGGTCTGCTATTATTCCTTCATTAGGAGGAATAGGAMTATTCAAAGGAAATCTGATAAACCTATGTGGAAAGCTCACCCGGATACCTATGAATGCCAATGGAACTTCGACAGAGGAAGATTTTGAGATTATTAAATTTATTGAGAACAGTACCCCATTTACCATGCTACTACGAAAACCTTGGATTGAAAGAGATCAGGATAGAAGGCAAGAAGAAGAAGAAGCAAGAGTTAAAAGAATTCATGACTAGAAGGATCACACACTTGATTGAAGAACAAAATAACAGATTGAAGTTATTTAACACCAGAGACCCAGATGTCGAAGTTGCAAGAACACTAGAAGACCCATAGAATATTGAAGTACCTATTGCAGATAAAGAAGAAGGATCACCCTAGAATCTTAGGAAAGAAACTCAACAACGTGAAGTAACTAAGCCAAAAGAAGATAAGAATCAGAATGGAAAAAGGCATACCGTGATGAAGCTCACTAGGGAGAAGGCTAGAAAGCTAAGTAAGAAGAGAGCTAAGACCAAAAAGTTGTAGAAGGTTACAGAGGGGACCTCGCAAAAGGAAAATTTTCAAAATTGGAGCTTCATTGAGATATCAGAACATAGACACATGGAACTTCGCCATGGCGAAGAAATATATCCATTAGGGACATTATAACCGTTAGACCAATGCTCCAAACGGGTAGAAATAAATTTATGGACAGATAGCTCGCCATTCGACCATTCGGATTGTGCCATAACAGACAGAACAAAGTTAATGAAGGCTTCATACCCATTGCAAGTGACCCATTTCTGAGTTACCTATTTATCCCATCGCACCATGCACCGAGAACACTTTTGCCAACCAAGAGTTTGAGACCGCAGACTAAGTTGATTTTATACAGTGATCATCGCACTCTTTTTGCCTATTCTATTGCAGTATCTAAGTTACTCCCTAAACCCGAGATTGTTAACCTCGAGTGTGTATGTCAGAYGAGTTGAGCGTTGTAAAGAAAGTTGTTGAAGAAGTTCTTATCAACCTCATGAATCAAAGAGTCATGTCGATGTTTATAGGTGTACAAGCATCATCGACGAGAGCACTGCCAGCCTATTCGTGCATTGCTCGCAGAGCCGAACCATACCAGCCATAAGATGAAAAGAAAACAAAGCACAGGGATGATCTAGTGAATGCCAAATTGATCCTGACCATATTACCTGCCTATATTCCACCCCTGAGTGGTGCAGTAAATCGAGACAGCATGCCCAGAGATTTCAAATACACCTTGGTTATGGCGTACCTCCCAAAGGGGATATGTGCAGTTCGAGCAGACCAAGATAAGATTGCAGCGTTGAAGTTTAGCAAATTCAACCTTGGAGATCGCAAAGTCTATAACATGATCGCCCCACATAATTACCTGACCAGAACTAAGGGGAAGAATTTGAATATAATCCCCGAGTCATGGACTATGAACCTCGCTCAGTCCACCCTGCTGAACGTCATGAAGATTCCCCACTTTGGTAGACACCAGAAAGTCAATTCCTGTGTCAAGTTGTTTGTTTCTTGTTACCATCGTGGTTATTTGTGTCTAAAATTCCATATAATAGTTGATCTGATGCTAATCAATCGGATCACAGACTTGAGTATGAAAGGACCTGATCCACAAGAGTTTTACCCAGGAAAAGCCATTGATCGCGCTCTAGCACAAAAGATCAAGGACACTTATGGTGATGTCAAGAAGGGAACATGAGGCTACAAGGTATATTCTATCTAGAGTGGTGTAGTTCACCTCACCTATCAGTTGATTGCAGGGAATTTAGTAATAAATAACCGACCTACCCAAGTCACCAGTTTTGTAGTCGACCTCGTAGGGAAGTGCGCGGAAGGCCTTCAGATGAACTGGGTGAAATATCTGGTGAACTAGTTGGAACTCGACTACAAAGAAGCATAGGATCAAGGATATGAATTTCATTTCACCTGGCTCTTGATCATTATAGCTTTTATTTCCTGGGAGATGCTGGAAGGTGCGAGCTTCCTAGACATCGATCCATTTGAACCATTGGTTGCGAAGTTAAGTACACTTTGGTATTCAAGCAACATGAATAAACAGTGGAAGTCAAATGTTTTTTTTCATACCTACTACAATCAGCTGAAGATAGCCATACAGTTCGAGCCTCGCATGACTCTGAACACTCTACAACATTTCGGGCCTTTGATGAAGTTCAACACAGATCGACACTTTATTTACATCACAGYGYGCACCGATGAACACAAGCAGCATATTCAATCCTATTATAAGATGACGGAGGAGGATTTGGAGGAGATCACTAAGGACTGGTYGGAGGACCTCCTTATTCCAGCAGAACCTGTGGAGATATCCRACATCAACAGCCTAGAAACAGTGTAGGATACACCTAGACCCAATAGGACAAATAAGACCGAAGAGGTCCAATAATTAGACAACACATCCATGAAAATTGCTTCCATATCACCAGAGCGAGGAGGTTATGGTGAAGAGTTGAATGAAAAATAAGTTGAACAGAAGCAAGGAGATGAGGTTGACCCCGAGAAGAAGAGGAAAGGTTCACCTTCGAAACCTTCCTCCCGGAAGAAATCAAAGGACACCATGACTAAGATGCAGACTGTCCTCACCTCCGATGACTTCGACTTCCTCATAGCATCCCTGGAAGATGCTTTGCTAGAAATAGAAAAGAAGCAAGAAGAAAAGCAAGAGGATATGTATGACCGAATTGAGGCTGAACTCTGAGGGGTACACCAATCCCTACAGTGCAACCGCATAGTCTCCACTACGCCAGGAGAACCAGAATTGGGAGATGAGCCAGCTCAACTCCACCGCATAGCCGATACAGTCAAAGCACGCCTTCGACGAGAATAGGAAGAAATAGAGAAAGCCACCCAGGATTTGACACAAGTACAAGGAGTATTCATAGAGCAACGCAATGCTACATAACAAGAAAAGATTTATCTCCAAGCAAAGTTTGATGAAGAAAAAAGACATCTACAACAAGAAAAGGAACAGTTGCTCGCGGAGAAAATCGAAGTAAAAGAAGCAGTCAACATAGCACTTCTCTCTATGAAAGTCTTATAAATCAAGGTAGAAGACCGAGTTACACAGCAGATGAACTAAATTGTAGAAGCCATCCAGCAGCTACATCAATGCATAGAAGATTTGGAGCTACGCACTGTACCTGAGACCCCACAAGATGTAAGAGACCAAAGAGAAGAAACCGCCCAGAGTGTAGTTGAAAGGATAAAGGCTCTTACCCTGGATTGTAAGAAACTCACTGATCACAGTGCCCAGACCTATGAACAACTCACGGAGAACCCAGAATTGAAGGCACTGGAGTCACAGCTCCAAGAGGCAAAGTATCAAGCCGAAAAGATACATGCGTAGTTGGAGCCCCTGTCAACTGTAGAAAGAATGAAGCGCTCCCAAGAGAAATGCATTGCACGGCAGTAGATGCACACTATCCAGAGCATATTTATGGAGGAAACTTAGAGGCTCCAACCTGTACAAGATAAGGCCTATCAATTGTTTACAGTGGTAGAAGGCCAAGGACTAGAGCTAGAGAAGGTTGTCACTACAACTGAATAGCATCTAGAGGGACCTATCAATGAAGCAGTCATCCAAGAGTTCGTTGAACAGGAGGCCATAGCACAACAACAAGTCGAAGCATCTCGAGCCAAGCTCGAGGTGTTCGAAGTAGAACTATTTAGACCAGATTAACTCTTGTTGAGTCACAGGTGAGTGTTGGGGGCTTGTTGTCCCTTGACCAACTTTTGAGGGTTCTTGGTCATGTTTGACCATTTTCGAATTCGACAAAATGTCAAAGGAGGAGCGCAAGACGAAGCAGATATTGCGGGATCATGACCCCTTTTTGGGTCCTTTTTTGGATTTGGGATTATGTAACGGGCATGGGATGTAGGCCCATGGGTTTACCCATTTTTTAGGCCTATTTTGTAAAGTATAAATAAGTAGCTAGGTGACATAAGTAGCGGCCCAATAAGATAAGTGGTAAGTGCAAGTATGGTTTGTAGATTCTCTTTTCATATTGTCAAAACCTTGTAGAGCTAAGTGCAAGTGGTTGTAACAGACTGTGAAAGGCTTTTTGCTAGACCTAACTCGGGGAAGGAGGATTTGGAAAGGTGCACACAGATCTCTTGTCCTATGTAGATCAGGTTTTTTGTGGCTCTGTGCATGTAGATGATTGATTGAAGATAATAAAGAAGAAGAGTTGGTGGACATAGCCCCGGGGTGGGGGTAAAACACGTAAATATTGTGTTATTTGGCTCTGTGGGATGTTCTAATTTGTTTATGTCTTTAATTGCTAAGTGCTTTGATNGTCCTTTTTTGGATTTGGGATTATGTAACGGGCATGGGATGTAGGCCCATGGGTTTACCCATTTTTTAGGCCTATTTTGTAAAGTATAAATAAGTAGCTAGGTGACATAAGTAGCGGCCCAATAAGATAAGTGGTAAGTGCAAGTATGGTTTGTAGATTCTCTTTTCATATTGTCAAAACCTTGTAGAGCTAAGTGCAAGTGGTTGTAACAGACTGTGAAAGGCTTTTTGMTAGACCTAACTCRGGGAAGGAGGATTTGGAAAGGTGCACACAGATCTCTTGTCCTATGTAGATCAGGTTTTTTGTGGCTCTGTGCATGTAGATGATTGATTGAAGATAATAAAGAAGAAGAGTTGGTGGACATAGCCCCGGGGTGGGGGTAAAACACGTAAATATTGTGTTATTTGGCTCTGTGGGATGTTCTAATTTGTTTATGTCTTTAATTGCTAAGTGCTTTGATATAGATATATAGATCTGTATGTGCTTTGTGCTTATGATGACCCTAGATGCTAGATATGACCTATGTGAACTTGCTTAGTGCTCAAATCTACTAGATGTAATCTATTTCTTTATGATAAGTTCTTAGATACATTAGATCTGATGCTCTGTTTTATCTGCGAAGTAGATATTGTTTAAATAATGTCAAGTTGATGGTGCTAAGTGCTCTATTAAGTATTATAATCACAGATCTATGTCCCAGCTAAGGTTGCAGACACCTGAGTTTTGGAACCACCCCTGCCTCTACCTTGGGTGAGACTTCATCTTCTTCGTAGGTGTTTCCGAAAGGGTCGGTCGTTAGGGTTTTTTTGGTGCATTGTTGTAGTGTTGAACCCTGGGTCTTCCCCTGTACTTATTCTTGTAAACAACCAAGAAATTTCGCAAAATGGATTTCTAAATGAACTAACCTGCATGCTTGTAATATCTTAAGGAACTAGAAGTGGGTTTTCCAAAAAATGGGGCAAGAGGTCCAACCCATTATTATGCTATGCTAGGAACTATTTGCACTCCTCTCCTTTGAATGACAATGTTGTCTCCAACAATTTTAGCATGTGGCGAAAAACCTGAGGTGACCAAGAAACAGAAAAGCGATCATGTAGTGGAATAATTCTTTTCTCGAAAATACATTTATCGGTGCACCAAGAGACCAGGTCCTTACAGTTAAAAACCTCAAGGACACAGCCTACAAGAGCAATCCCGGTGGTCCAAATTACTTGGTTCTTTGCGGCAAAGCCTGAGTAATAAGAATATGCCCTGGACCACTGGAAGTTCTAGTCCTCGCACCTGAAGATGTTGAC